>JAOWAN010029255.1:0-19897 GCA_028566635.1 Lobelia cardinalis | reverse complement strand
TCTCCCAACACAGTAAATTTTTTCGTTACTGTGTCTTTGGTTCCTATAGTTCCTATTTTAATTGATTCCTATTGGAGTTCGCCCCTATATATATATATATATATATATATATATATATATTTTATAGGGCTGTTTTACCAAATTAATTCAATAACTATTCCTAAATATAAAATATCATCATATATAAATAATAATAGTACACAAATAATCTACTTCAGTTCTGACTTCAAAATTTAAAAGAGAAGAGTGAACTATAGATAACCCCTATAGATGGCCCACCCATATGATGATACCCTTTATGGTATTTGTATAAGGAACATAAACCTTTTATGATCAACGAAATGGTAACGAAAAGTGTCATCAAAGGGACTGTTATGCAACCTTTACATAGTGATTGGTATATATTTTGGCCATTTTGAAAACGCAAGGCGACGACTTCTGTTAGTTTGGTTGTGACAAAATTGATGTTTCCAATCATTCACAAACTATAAGGAACCTAATTTACCTAAAACAATTTCATATGCAAAACATTTACAAATGGACCAAACCACATGGGAGTTAACTGCAAAATATCCAAAAAAAAAAACAAAAAAAGAGAACATACCAAGAGAATAAAATTGGAAAAAATTATGAAGAAAAAGGAAGAGTGAGCCTGCAATGGTGGTACAACTCTTTACATAATACATACAGCAAATCTGCTGATTACATCTCCATTATTGTGAGGCGATTCATTTCAATCCTGTAGCAATGCTGCAAAGTTTGTGCCGAGGGGAGGAAATGGAGATTTGCCCGTAGATAGAGAGAAGTGGTGGGATTATTCAAGAACCCCCCAGGTTAGTGTATCTTCATTCTTGATAGTTTAAATTATGGGCTTTAGTGATTTACTTGGTAATTTTAAGATTCACTGTTTTTTATTTCTCGAACTGTATGGGTCTGAATCTAGTATGGTATTTTCTTAAACTCCCTTGCACTCTTCCCTAATATGTTTACAGAAAATCTTGATTATGTACTTTTCAATATACTTGTAAAGAAAGTATCAATCTTTAAAACTGTACGAAGTTTGAATTGTGGGTTTGAATAGGTTGTAGCTTTTTATTATTTTATGTGGCATATTGAGCTCTGTAGGGCTTAGGAATCCACAACTTTCCTTCTCAGCCCAGAAGTTCATGTGATGGATTAGGCATTGTATTAGTGAACTGAGGGAGCCATTCATGTGCTGCAACATTGGTTGGGATGGGAAGTTGGTTTCCCTATGACTACTCCGTTGAAATAGTTCTGTTTAAGGATTAACCCCACATGGATGTTCAAAGTTATTGGATAATCTGATGTTATAATGGCTGCCCATTAGGATTTAAGATTATTGGTTACTGCAAGTTGGTCATTCTTCGACAACTTGGCTGAGAGTCTTAATAAATCTTACGGCTGAAGAATTAAGATGCACTGTCCCGCAAAGGTTTAGCTTGTATATATCCTAATGTCGAGGATAATGCTTCCCCCCTGAGAATATGGAAGTAATTAGCTCCAATTAGTTATAAGTGATCTTTAAGAGAATTTAATTTGCATGACTTAATTGAAACTTAATCTTTCAAGGAACTTTACTTAGGGTTAGAATCTTTGATTTTCTTAACAATTTGATTACGAATGCATCATTCATGGTATGTCTAACATTCCCTTGACTGTATTTAAGGACCCAAAGTTGCTATATGTTAGTTGTTTACGATATATCCCTATCTTTTACCTCTCTATTTGTCGTCAATGGGACATCCAGATTAGCAAGGGCAATTATGGATCTATCTCTGACAATAAGTTGGCATCCTACTCCAGCTAGCTATCAATGCTAGAGAAAAATTTAAATACTACAATTTTATCAAGTACTCGAGAAAAATGTGTGATTTCGAGTTAAGGTATATGACAACATCATGTAAACAAAAAGTAAATACCTGTATCTTGGAGCAATCTATTAGAGTCTCCATGTCTGCAAGCGCAACGACATCCTGATAGACATGTCTATAGATCTTGAGCAGCAAATGGTTTTGATGGCAGTCCGATGCAATGCAGAATTTGCATGCTGATACATCACAGTCAATGCAATACCTGTTCAGATCATTACTGTGAAGGTTTTGATGATCGGTGCAGGCCCCAAAGAACGTCCTTTTCAAAAAGGATACAAGCCATCCCATATCTTCCTCTGGATGTTCCTCCTGTAAAATGGAAACTTTATAAATGAAAGGATGCCAAATTAAGATGGACATGTTTTTGGGTGAAAATGTTGTTTGGATCAATTTTACGGATCACGTAAAAGTGTCTAAATTAGGAGAACATGGGAAAATTTTAGGAACCATCCAACAAAAGGACAAAGGTTGAAGATTGTCAAATTATCCAACTTTGTGACCATTAAAGTATGAGATTGTTCTTGAATATCATAGATGGGTTGCAGCCGCAGATTACTTACCAAACATATGGTATTGAGTAATATGTGATGAATCCCTTTCTCTATCATTTATATTCTTCTTTTATCAAAAATAAATAAATATATATGATAAATTCCATCATAATTCGTATGGAATATGTACTAGGGTGTTGTAGGGGATTTCTCTAGGAAGTGATTAGACTAGTGAATATGTGAGATGACAGGAGATACGATTTCAGTTCCGGGCCATGGTGGTTTTATGAATTTCTTCACTCATGATAGAAGGTGGTTACGGAAGATTCTAGTGTACTTGGTCTCGACGACTTGGCTTTGATCCTAGAGCACAGGGTCCCCTTTTATGCCCATGTATCCTGAGAGGTTTAACATGGGAATCCTATATTAGTCTTTATTTTTCTATAGTCATGGAGACTCCAAGCATAATGATAGATGTAGGAGTGGATGGTGACTGTATATGAGATTTTGAGATCAGCAATGAAGGAAGTAAATAGAGCAGGTATTGTCCATGTGCTTTTTGCAGATGATAACCTAATTTCGGAACTTATATTCTAGTTCATGCTTGTTATGCTGTTGTAAAGGGGGTTATGTGATAAGGAGATACGTCTCTAGATGGAGTCTTACAGGGGTAAGTGCTTATGGAGATCTTTGGTAGAAAGAGAGGCATTTTGGAGAGAGGTTGTTATATCTAAGCACGAGAAAGGACACCATTTTAGTTTCATAAGAGAACCACTATGCTTTGCATCGTAGACTCGTAGGTGTGTGGAAAGGTATTATGGTGGTTGGAATTTGTTCGTAGAAATGTCTTGTGGACCCTTAGAAGGGTTCTTGCCTACAATCTAGGAAGAACTGGTGTGGTGAGTCAAAGTTGCAGAGAGATTTTTCCAACCTCTTCATCATCATTGTTGATAAGGATCCACTAATTAATGCTGTTATAAAGTTCCATGCAGGTACTAGAGTAAGGTCTTGTGGAATTCCATTTTGGCAAGGTTCAATGATTGAGAGTTTGGCTACTGATGCTATTCTTTCACAAAATTTACTGGCAACGAGTAGGCTGCAGTAGTGAAGACAAGGTTAGATGTGGAACACCAAAGATCCTTCGTGCGTCAATCTATTCTCTAGGAAACTGCCAATGAGCCATTTTGACCAATGATAAGATATGGAAATGGAAGAAGTTTAATATGATTGGTGTTTTTGTGCAAAATCAAAGCAAAAAGTGTGAATAAATTACTCCGCATTTATTGGGAATGAGTCAGTTGTGAAGGTTATTTTAGTTTATGCTAAATCTCATGGGACATGGCCCTGTGGAAGGAGTCCCTGGATATACGTAAGAGAAGAAAAAACTCTCTGGAGAGTAGCTCATCCACATTAGATAGGTTTGGAAACTAATGTGGCTTATATGTGGCCACCTACTATCATCAAGGAATAAGCACCAACAACACTCAATTTTCTTTTGGTAAGCATGGGTTAGGTCTAATTGACCTAGATGCTCATTCGACTAAGCGACGTAGGTGACAGGCTGTGCTCGGCATATTACAATGATTTTAGAGAAGGCCAGGAACGGAGGAACCGCGGCTATGCGAGCTTGTGAGCAGGATCCATCTTTTTAAATTGGTGATATGCTATACGTTGTGCCAATTGGATTGTATGTTGTGGTGGTGTGGCACGTTCATGTTGACCATCGACGGGAGATCCTCTGACTATTTGGGCTAGGCATTCACGGGAACTTGTTGGATTTAAGTGGGGAGATCGTAATACCTTGTCCAACATCAGATAGATTTCCGAAATTAGTGTGGCTTATATGTGCCCATCTACTACCATTAAGCACCTTATAACATCCACTGAATTTTGGGCGAGCCAGTGGTGAGTCTAGGTTAATCATGTGCTCAACATGCAAGTAGACGAGCGACATTGGGACCTAGGTTTTGGATCTGAGACTCTAAAAGGGCAGCTCCCTTGTGTCTGAATCATTGGGAGGGAGAGAATAGGTGAAGGCCTTTGTGGATGTGGAATGCCCATAAGTAGGCTGAAAGGTCTTTGCTTCTTACACTAATGTTTTTGGAAATTTGGAGACTATACCAAATTTGAGAGTCATTTGGAAGTTTTTACCATTGTGATAGATTTTGTTTAATATAATTTCATCTTCGTCTTGGGTATACTTCCAATACCTTTATGTAAGCATGGGAGTAATTATTGTATGTAAAAATATGTATGCACGGAAACATGATTGGGGTCCACGTTGGGCCTCGAGTCAGGGCGCGCCACAGTGTGGTATCATACTAAAAGTTGTATCACCTGATTTGACGTTTTGTTCACAAATGCTTATTAATCAAGGAAAATGAGTATAACTTTAGTCCACTTCCGGAGTAGAAAGGCATTTTACACGAGCGACCTAGAATTCATATTATTTGGCAAGAATGTATTGATTCACTATCACATATTAAGTACGTCTTATAAATTTTAGACATTAATTTTCAGTTTTAACAAGTGAATTGAATAGTTTAATATTTCAAAGCATATGATTGGTTAATAGATAAATTATATTCTAAAACACTATATTCAAGAAATTAAAATCTGAAAAATTGGTAGAATAGCAGCTCATAATCTATGATAGAAATCAATTGAGTTTTGCAAATATTTCATGATATATAAGGGTATTTTGAGGCGCTTGTGTAACTCAATTAAATATACCATCGGTGGACCAAAATTAAATCCAAAGGTTTTTTTTGTCAATTATTAGATTGGTAGATTCCTAAACATCCTGTGCGTTGTCTTGATTACTGTAATTATAGACTTTTTGTTATTTATGGATATAGGGTATAATGTCAATGATAACTTTTGCTGGTATACAAGATAGTTTGAACTTCTACCAATCATTGTTGAATTCTATCATCCGACATTTACTCTTAATTTAATTTTCATTAGCATTCATTTTTGGCTGCCCACTTATATAAGATAGAATGCCGTTGTGTTTGTTTGTTTATCGATGTGATTAATGTGATTTAATTATTTTCCTACTAAGTGGTAATGCAGCAAAAGCTTTCTTTCTCTTGTTGAGGTTGATTCTTCAAGTTTTTCGTGTATAAGGCAAATCGATGACTGATTATAGTTTCAACCCTCCGCTCGTGCTTCTTTTAGAAGTGAATCTAAGGCTTGTTTTTCAACATTACATATAAACATACTCACCAGTTATTATTACAACAACAACAACAACAACAACAACAACAACAACAATAATAACAATAACAACCATAAAGCTTAATCCCAATCACTTGGGGTCGGCGACATCTATCCTTTTCTACCATTCCACGCGATCCAATGCCAAGTCACCATATTGACCAAATAATCACCAGTTATTGAAGAAAGAAATTGTTTATCTGGCGGAATGACAGTGGAGAGGGCAGATTTTTTCACATATGCAAATATACATTAAAACATTTAAGACACGCAACATTTTGTTCCATAAATTTTGCAAGGCCTAGTTTGATGCATGCAAATCAACAAAAAGTTATTGCTTCAAACAACTAAATATAAAGGGGAACGTAGATAGGGCACCTTGTATGATAAGGTGCATACCTGGTATGATTGTGGGGATGAAGAAGTGCTCATCTTCTGCTTGGCAAGATTTGATCCTTTGTTTGAGGGAAGGGGGAAGGAAGCGAAAAGGGAAGGGGATTTGCTTTGGGGTCTAAGAAGAGGGAGTTTGGAAGGGGGCCAAAAAAGTGAAGCCTGTTTAATGCTTGGAAGTTGAGTCACCAAATATTTAGTTGATTTAATTAATGCAGCCGTTGTGCTTATTACTTTTTTCATATTAACCATAGTTATGATTTTTCATTTGTAGTCCTACCTCTGGTTAACTATTGAAAGTTTATTTCTACAGAAGGGACTGATTTTTGGATTGGAAAAATCTTCTACACTTAATGCCATTGGTCATCTCGTCTTTTACATGGACTGGGGGTTGGTGAGTGCAAGAGCCTCTTTGGGAAGCCCAATTATCATTTCCTTCTTTGAAGATGGGTCAACATTATTTCTATCCATAGTCAAAGACCATTACAACTGTGACATGAAATAGTTCCCGTAAATGTATGTAATTACTGTTTTCACTCTTTTAGTTGTGTACTTACCAAATATAAGAGGCATCGTAAACTCATATAGTAGCAAATACATATATATTTAAAATGAATAAATATATATACTAGTTTGAAACATGTGCTGGCACATGTTATTCGACATATCTCTTTCATGCATATATAGATTCGCTCTCAGGAAAACCACATAATTGATTGCTTGCAAATTTCAAATTAGGACTCCTTCTGTCCCAATTAAAGATATACATTTTCCTTTTTTGGTTTTTCCCACTTGAAGATGTTAGTTTCTTTCTAGGAAACTTTATTCATGTCTAGGCTTCATTACTTTGAACATTGTAGCATAGAATAATAATGAATCAAATAAAGTAACATTATATTGTTGCTACATTTTATTATTGATGTTAATTTGTGAAGTAAAAATTTTCAAACTCTTTTCTTAATTATTTTAATGCACTTAGTAAATTATAGTACTTCTTAAAGTAGGAGAAAAGGAGCAATATGCATTCTAGAAGGCTTCCTCCAACCAAAAAAAGCATGTTGTTGTGAGTTGTTTATTCCTTTTAGTCAGGATTTTCCAATTCTAAGCGAAGATTAAAGTAAATAATCAATTTAGTAAAATATGTTCTAGTTACAGTTATTTTATAGTGTCGATTACTGAATCTAGCGTTCAAAACTAGTAAATCCCATTGTTTGGTGACAAAAAAAAAAAGAAGTGCATTCCCTCAAAAATTATATTCAATATCAAATTATGATATTGTAAATGTATACTAAGCCTAATCTAGGAAGTTCTCAGCATCATAATGCACTTTTCCAACTACTCCCTCCGTTTCAAAATAGCTGACCTCTTGGAAACAAAAAAATGTTTCAAAATAGTTGATGTCTTGCATATATTTTTTACACTTTTCCTAAATTACCATTGTATTCAATTCCAAGATAAGAGTTGGTGAGAAGAATTTGAAAAGACATTCTTTGTAAAAAAAAAAGGGGCAAAATTGGAAAATTAGAGTATATTTAATGCATTCCTTGGTTTGTGTAATCTTACCTTAAACCTCAACTAATTTGAAATGGAGGGAGTATCTCATAACGTAGGTTTTTAAATATAAAGTACAGACACAAAGGATGAATATAAAATTCTTAAGAGAATTAATTCATATAATCACAAAAATGATAAAATCAGAGACTTTCTAGATATTTATCTAGTAGAGAAAAAAATTGTTATTAATGACTTCATATGAGGATCAACTTGGTTCATCAAAAAAATAAAACATCTTTGACTTAACAATGTTTACAAAATTTGTATTTCTATTGTGGTTCAGATGAACATTTATTTGCATTTGCCAATAGAGATTTATTATGAATTATGTAATTTTTAAATAATTTGTTATTTCATGTATTTTTTGTGTTCTTTTAAAATTATTTCTTAGATTCTAAAACATCATTAAATTGCACTTGCCTTTTCATGTATTTTTCATTTTTTTTCTTTCAATTTTTAAACGATAAACCAGCACACATGCTTTAAGTGATGCATGGTTTCGACAGATTCCTTTTTGGAGCTTTGATGGTTGTAGGGCTTATCTTTTTGAAAGAGATGAGCAGTTTTATGTAATTACTAGTGTAAGCCCGTGCCCGTGGGCACGACGCTGCATTCCAAAAAAAATATTTGTGTTTGGATGGGTGATTTATTGATTTAGTTTTTGGGTTTTTGTAATGATTATAGTAAAAAGTAAGAGAGAGATAAAGAGAAAAAGTGTGGGGCCAATGAGAGAGAAAAATCAGAAATCAGAAATCATGGATGAAAATCAGGCACAAGAACACAACCTTTATGTCCTTAAAATTTAGATGTTCAGTTTGCTTCAAATAAATATTTATACTTATAATAATCAAATTGGAAAAAAAAACATTAAAAAATAAATACAAAAAAAATAAAATAGATAGAGAAAAAGTGATTTGGCTTTTTCTACTTGCCTTACTACTTTGAACATCGTGCACCTCCCATTTATTCCACATTAAGAAGAAACAAAAATGGGAAAGAAAAAAAATTAAAGTTGTGTCGTGTACTGGAGAAAGTGAGGATGCTTATGCTACTCTGACAGTTTGTTTGCGTAGGTGGCTGTAGACCGTGAAGAGGGATGCTAGTAGCTAGTTGCAGTAATTTGCAGCTTTAAACCAATCGAGTACTCCTTATACAATTTTTTACTGTTCACATCACAATTCCCAAAAAATATTCCGCCTTCCCTTATATTATAGATTCCCTAAAAAAGGATGGAATCTAATTCTAATAAGATTGAGCCATTAAGGAGATTATGAAGACTGAGTATAACTTATTTAGTTGTGTTTATTGATCTATTAGTTGTTTCTTCCAAAGTTCTTGTGTCAATTAAAATTGTTATAACTACAAGATGTATGCAGGCCATAAACTTAGCACTTGGGGTACATCTTTTTCATTTTGTTTTCTGCCTAGTGTTAATAATTAGGTGTTAAAAGTATATATGTTATATATATATACATATGTATAGTTCAAATTAGAGAAGGTGAATGGTGGAAATAATCAAAATGTACGATAGAGAACAGTAAGGATGAAATGTACGCAACTCAGTAAAAAAGTGGAAGGAGATCAGAATTGTAAGGATAACTCTTGAATAAACCAGGACTCCTAATTAAATACTTCATTGTTTTCCTGACAATAATGACGTTTACAAAGTTTTTTTTTTTGGGTGATAAAAACAAAGAAGAGAATTTTTCATAAATAAATATATCCGTTTATTTAGGGGTCTAAGGAATCGTAATCTGATAAAAAGATTTTTGGAAGAAACGTTTGAAATACTATTTTCCTAAGTAGTATGAACATAATATCGAATTCAGAATGATTAAGAAGGGCAATAATGGAATACAAAAGTCAACACACTTCAGTGGATCCATGCTTTTATATATGGCATGATATATAATAATCCATCCTTCCCGCTTGAAGAGGGACATTTACTCGCAAACTAAGAAATGGATTGAAACATGATTATTTTCTTAATGCCCTCAACATGAGGGCCGATTTTATCCTTTGCCAAAAGGGAGGGTGCTATTTGTCAAATGGGATGGCCTAAGAGGGAAATGTCCCTCTTCAAATGGGAGAAGCCAAAAGGAATGTCTCCATATTCAAGTGGGATGGAGGGAGTACAAGATATTGTAGCAAATAATGTTTTAAAGCATTTGGTTCCATGTTTCTTTAATTTTTCAACGTAAAATTTTAAAATCTGAAGTTATACATATTTTATTGAATGCATTTAGTGCATTTATTTGCTCAAAATTGGAATGCAATTAGTACATGTATCACTACGTGGTGGCAGCATTTGCTAATAACTGCACCCTGGGAACTTGTTAAGGTTCCATTTATGGACATTTTTTGCCTTTAAAACATCACCAATGCATTTGAAACCTTCACCACTATATTCTTCTTTTGTTATGAATAAAAAGTAAAGTAAAATTCTTAATCAGACCCTTAAAAATGCGAAAGAGGCGAGTGTTTACCTGATCCAGGGCTCTAAATGCTGCTTGTTGAGTTTTGGTTAAGGGATTGCTGTTTAATTTGTTTGCAATGTTTGCTAAGAAGGGAAGTTTTTAAATTGGATTTAGTGCCAATTACATAGAATACTCTTGAGGTTATAGGACGACAGTCAATTTCACCCCAATGTCATTTTTGCACATTTTGTTCCAATACTTTTCATAACTGATTCCTGGAATTTGGATGTGAACGGACTCATGCTTCTGCAAATGACATGCACTCTTTAGTAGGGTATAATGCTTCACTTAGTCCGAAACTATCCTACACTCTTTCTCCAAATTCTATTGATCCACTACCTTGCTTATGAATTCATTCCTAATCTTGGGATGTGATTGAAATGTAAGAGAATGGAGGGAGGATGGATGGAGGAGGGAGGGACCTCGGTGGTTTTCTGCTAACAATAAGAAAGGAGCTAGCATTGAATTGCTTGAATACTTTTGAATTCTTCATCAAAACTTGGTGAGAGGCTTGGGCATGGGTACATGTGCTGATTTTGGTGGACTGACATGTACTCACTTGTTCAAAGACACATAAGATGAGAGTTTTTATAATATAAAGTTACTTGCATATCCAGATTTATTTGTTTATGGCCTTACATTATCCTCATCAGCCTATAAAAGACATATTATCATTACTTTGATGGGTAGAGTGGAATAATATTTTTTTGTAATTGTCCTTTCAGGGTCACCATTTCCAGCCGAGTAGCTTTGCACCAAAACCGCCTACTTGCTTCAGAGTGTACAATACACCACAAAGCTTGTAAGTCATCAGCTTCTCATCTTTTAGCCAACTTTAAACCAATTATCAAGACATAAAATATCGATCCAATCGTGAGATGACACTCCAATTGTGACTATATGGAACTGTTACTTTTTTCTTTCAATTGCCTGCTATAGACTACTGACAAGTTTTCTGCTTACAGTTTAGACTGTAGTACTAATTTCATGCATGGTAGACTTGGTAGTGCTACTGGTTCCGTTGCTTATCTTCATCTAGTATGTGTAGGTTGGAATTATTTTGGCTTAGCTTGATAGGCTGATAGCAATTGTGTCAGTGTTAAAATGTATAAACCTGTACTCAAATATCCTTGCACTTTTTATTGCATGGAACCTCATGATAAACTCATACGGTTGACCTATATTGAACTATTATTGATCAAATGGGCGATGAAAAAGTGGATGATCCAATCAGCTGTATTTCTACTATGTCTTATTTTTTTCCTTTCTGATAAAAAATACTCCCTAGTATTTCTTTCTCTCTCTCTCTCTCTCTCTCTCTCTCTCTATATATATATATATATATATATATATATATCCCCTCCATCACCTCCATTTATCTATTTCTACAGTTCAGAGAAATGAAGTGTTGATATGAAGAAAACCCAAAAAATTGGGCCGTGGGTTCTACTGCATTTTCTTCAACTGATTCATGCAATGTATTTGACCTACCATAGAACAAATGACCCAGCTAGCACAAGATCGGAATTCTAGTACAATGGTATTCAGTCAGAGGCAGCAGTTGTGAGCTCCGGAGGTGAGACTATTGGTAAATAATATTGGATTAAGGTTGATCTTGGTGTGTCATTTTGACTGTTGAGTGGATGGCACACATATCCTTGTTGTGAGGATAGTTTGAGAAGTAAAATGGTTTTCAGACAGTCACCAGTTGAGTGGAGCACGAGTGATAATCAAGACCATGCACGACGTCTTCCTATAGACCAAAGATTTCTCATATGCCAAGTGCAGGTCAACCACTTTTCAACTGTCCCGAAGTGTTACTTTTGCAGCATGATTAAGATGCATTAAAGCCACTCTCGTCAGTAACAATAGTTTGGAAGTGTCATTATTTAGATTTAAATTTTGAATATGAACATGTTGACCAATGATTGATAACCACCGTGTTTTAAAATTCAAAATTTCTAGAAAAAGAGTTTGGGATTTTGGTAGGCTTGAAAGAAGAGGATTCTCCTATATTTTGGATGCTAGTGTAAGTGACTTAGGGCTAGATCACGAATAAGATTTGAGAGAATATGGGAATACCGTGAATACGGATAATATCCGATCACATATCAAATTTCATCCTCAAATATCACACATATCACCTTACTTTAATTTTACTTTCCATCTATTACCCCCATATCTATATCTCATTATATATCACATCACATTATTTTAATATTTTATTACATTTCTCTCTTCTTCTACCACTTTTAAAATAAAGTTCTCTCTTCTCTCCTCTCTCTCTCCTCTCCACAAACTGACATTTGAAATAATTTCTCTCCTCTCTCTCCCTCTCTTTCACTGCACGTCTGCACCTCTTTGACTTTGCTTCCCTTCTCTCTTTTCCTTCTCAGCTTTCACCCAGCAAAGAGGAGAAGGGAGTAAAGCTTCTTTCTTCCGTACGTAACCCATCTCATGTGCGTGTGTTTGTATAGTTCTAAATAGATCTAGGTGATGAGCGAGCCGGAGCAAAAAATACAGAGAGCCACCGCATCCCGCCATGGCGACCGCCCCAGCAACAGTATCTGTTCAGTGCTTCGGCCGAAAGAAGACCGTCGTTGCAGTGACCCACTGCAAGAAGGGCCGCGGCCTAATCAAGATCAACGGAGTCCCCATCGAAGCTCGAGATCTTTCGTTACGAGGCCTTCGAACCCATCCTCCTCTTGGGCCGCCACCGCTTCGCCGGAGTCGAAGTGAGCATCCGCGTCAAGGGCGGTGGTAAGACCTCCCAGATCTTCCGTAACAAGATTGAATCCGAGTTTAGATAATGGGCACGACGAATTCGGTGGTCGCAGAACCAGGTCATGCTTTTGGGACAACCAATCTTTTTCCTTTTAACAATTTCGATTTCAATCACAAGAGTCAAGACTTACTAGAGGATGATTCAACTTTGGGTTTGTTGATTTTTTAAATCTGGATTTGATTTTTGTGTAATTTGGGTATGTTAATTCTATTCCAACTACAATTTGTTTTGTATAATTTGGGTTTGTTGTTTTGGATTTTGTGATGATTGCCAGATTTACAAAATGAGGAAGACGATGATTGCCGTCTTTTGGCGTTGGGTGGGTTCGGGGTGGGGATTGGGCCTGGAGCAGAATTGTTTCGCCATTTTTCGATGGTGTTGGAGATGGTGAAGCTGCCATCATTTGGGTTTGCAAAATGATGGATTATTGTTGTTGAGTTTGCAAAATTATGGGTTATTGAGAGAAAGGGGGTTGAGGCTGAGAGAAGAGAGAGAAGGGAGATGAAATGGAGGTTTTCCGAGAAAGAGAGGTGAGAGATGGGAGATGGCCAGATGAGATCTTTTCAACAGAGAAAGAGAGGAGAGAGAGTGTACTAGTGGGTTTTTTGTCAGTAAGGGTAAATTAGACTTTTTATAAAAAAATTCATCTACTCTATCTCATATTTTAAACAGTACCGTCTGCTCCGATCTGTCACGATATTTGATTCCTAATCGGGCAGTTACTGTATTAACTCCCCCCCCCCCTCTTTTTTGCATTCAACTTCAAAAACCCCTATTCTTAGACCAAAACCCCTATTCTTAGACCAAAAACTGACTAATCAGGTTATAGTGTCTGCATTATAAAGTAGGTTAATTACACTCTCATTTCTGAATTAACTGTCTTTCCTTTTTTCTTTAATTATTCGTTTTCCATAAAACTATTGTTATGGTTTCTTGTTTGGCATTCAACTTTGGTTGGTTAACGCCTTTCTTTTTGAAAGAGAAAAGAGAAAAATTGGGGAACTGTTTCTGGTTTAAGAAGAGGGGTGCTGGGAGTAGAGAGCAGAAGGGGAAAAAAGCCAAGTTCTCAAGGAATGCTTAGTGTAAGTGACTTACTGTATAAACTTCATTGTTAGTGCAACTCTTAAGCTGCACTGGAATTTGGTTAATAGCTGCATTGAGAAATTAGGCTAATTTAGTAAGTTATTACACTAGCATTTCTGTATTTGATACATTAGGTTAATAGATGCTTTAATAAATTAGGCTGATTCTCTAAGTTAATTGCACTAAGAGATCTTTGTTTGAAGGAAGAGGGAAGGAAAGGAAGATGTTTATTGATGTTTTTGTGGTCTATGAATGGATACCTAAATAGGAAAGAAGCTGGGGAAAACCTTTTTTCCTTGAGATATGCCGGTATCAGTGAGTTAGACATCGAGTTACATATATATATATATATATATATATGTGTGTGTGTATAGCATACTATATAAAAACACGGATCCCTTAAGTGATTTAACTTTCGTGTTCCAATATTGCCCTTTCACTTGATGTTTCAATAGACTCTTTAATCTTCATGTTCTTTTTCATTTCCTTTTCTTTCTTTGTGATGAATCATCATGCTTTTCCTATTCTATTAGGAGGATTAAGCAATAGGAGTAGACTTGAGCAATGTTTCGTTCTTTTCCTCTTTGAAGTCCAATCATTTTCTTTCTTCTGTTTCTTTTATGTGTGTCTCGTGTTATCTTTTTCTTTTTTGTGATCATTATTTATACTTTTAAAACCTATTAGTAATAGAGTTAAATAGTGTTCCTATTTTTTCTCTTTGATGTCCAATTTTTTCCTTTTCTCCAATATATTTTTTGTGTTTGCATTGTTGTATGTGTCTATTTGTCTTATTTTGTTTTGTTTTTATGGCGATTTGTAGCTAGTCTTCATTGCACTATTTATCTATCTTCAATCAATTTTTTTGCTTCCAAATAATAAAATAAACATTAATGCAACTGTCTTTTTCAATTTTGGGCTCCTTTCGCTCTCCACGTCCAAAGCAACACTTCTAAGACCCTAAAGATGAGTTAGCACTGGACGAAGAACTATTATCCTTTATTTAATTTTCAGATAACAGTGGTTATGATTTCCTCTTTGGTGTTAACTCTAGTCACTTAAGGGCTTTCCTTTTGAAGGAAGATGGCAGGAAAAGAAGATGATTGTGATGGGTTTTGGATCTAACACAATAGAAGTGGATAGCAGAAAGGGAAAAACCGAAAGTTTTTTTCCTTTAGAGATGGAAGTGTAAGTGACTTACCATATTAACGTAATTTGGTTAATGCATCTGGTTCTTTTCCCTTTTCGTTTTCTACTTCCAGAGCCCCTCTTTTTGGACCTAAAAATGAAGTATTTTTATTACACTAGCATTTCTAAAGGGTTGTTGTTCTACCCCCTCTTCAACTCTGATTAATTATTGAAAATTTTTGCTGTCCATAAAATGACAATGATATTTGCTCGAGAAAAGCTATGAGACTTTGAATTACGCTTCATCTTATCATAGATACAACATTAGATTGCAAAAGTCTTTTTGGTAATTCCCAAATTTCAAATTTTTAAATCTATCTGCAGCTTAGACCAATGTAAAACGATGGATTTAATTGCTCTGTAACTGTATTAGTATATAATTACGGTGTTCCATCTAGTAGTTATGAACTTAGAAAAAAACACGAGGCATCTTTCTGTTAAATATACCACTATCATCCCTATCGACCATCTCTTTTACTTTGTTATATCAAAGCATAGTTGCCCAATATTCAAATGGTGATAGTTTCAGATTCTGAGCATGCTTCTCCTATGATGGTTTTGAGAAGCTCATATAGCAACAAATAATGTTATTAAGGCTCTTTTTTCCTTTTACTTTGAAGTTCAGTTTTCAAAAGTAAAAGAAGGAAGCAAAAGCCGTGATCCAAATTCTCCTAATCACTTACGTTATTCATGCTATCAAATAGATAGGCATTCTCGTGTTCCAATCGCAATCTAGAAAGTAGGAAATGTACAAGCTGCAATATTACTGGATGTGGGCAATGTTGGAACTTTAAAATAAGAGTGATTGATCTTTGTGATTTGTGATATGACTGGTGCTGGACTGTTTGTTAAGTAATGTGGGTTAATGGCTGTCATCGGAGAGTTTAGAGAAAGAGGTGGGTGGGACCGCGGTGGGTTAATGTTGGGACTGGGGGTCAAGACTAGTGCCATATTCATACCTCCCTTGGTTGTCGCACTGAAGGTAATATTCAAGTCCTTTCATGCATGGTGCCTTTTCAGAAAAGTACGTGAACGAATAAAAGGAGCAGGATAAAAGGGAAAAAGAATCATCTACATGTGAAATTGGATGAATTTAACCGAAGTCCCTCCTCCCCCAAAAAAGTCTCTTTACAAAAACAGTAGCCCTAAATGTCTATTTTGGGGAAGTATTGCCCAAAGTATCTCCTTTTCATGAAAATGATATTGGCCCTTCATGTAATTACAACAAATTGATTACCAAAACCATATGTTTTATATGTTCCTCAGACCCCCATTAACTTAGGAATGTACATATTATATTATTATTTGAGATATTAGTTGTGTGGTCCGAGGGGCTTGAGGCTTTTGAAAATGATCTATTCCTTTTCTTCTTGGGCCCCCCCCCCCCACCAAAAAAAAAATCAAATTTGACTGTCTCCCTAATAAGCATACGATAGAGGAAACCGTTTATATGAATTACCCTCTGGAAACTCATTCAATGTTGCAAGGACTTAGGCTATAGTGGGGTGAATCCAGGCGATCGCTTCTTTCTCAGGGAAATTTGGCATGATTTGATTCCAGATTTCTTTAGTCTCCATGACAAGGATATTTAAATGTACCTTTAAATTTTTTGTTGTACAAATATTCAGAAGCATGATATGTCGGCCACTTGATTCATGTTCTGGCTTACAAGTACGATAAAATGGTTTCTTGCAGGTTTGTGTCCCTTGATAAGTGTGGTTTACATTATGCTCTATTAACACCTGGTTACAGTTAGTAATTATTGTTTATTTCATAAACATATATGTATACACACACATATATATTTTGTAAATTATATATTTACTTATATCACGGAAGCTGATCTATATACCGATGAGCACTTGCTCTAGTGGTGTTCCCTTCTCTTCCCTAACAGGGAGTTGAGCTGTTCAAGTCCTGCCAGGGACAATATTTAGGGGAAATTTTAATTTTGTTGAAGATATCTAGTGGCTTTAAGTCCTCTTTGTTAGTTTCGTAAGCCCTAATTAATAAATAATAAGGATTGAAATTAGATCTATATACTCTCCAACCGTTTATGAACTAAAAAAAAAATGGAAGGTGATCTATGTAATTCGTTTCTCTTTTTGCACACTATGATGCTCCCTCCGTTCCAATTTAAGTGTCCAGTATTCCTAATTGGGGTGTTTCAAAAAATGAGTCTAGTTTCGTAATTGAGAATAGGGCAAGTGACTTGTGTCCATAAATTTCATTTGGCCCCTTCTCAAATTAATTGTGTCCACAAGCTCTTGTTTGCATTAAACATTGTGCAAATAGAAAGTGGACACGTAAATTGGAACAAAGGGAGTAATAAGGTACATCAGTAAGTTGATTTTGTGCAAGGTGTTCTATAAGATAGTTATGTAACTAGTACTCGCAGATATGACCAGGTGCTACAGTGCCAAATTTTGAAATAGGAGTTAATCTGACCCATGGTTGTACTATCCCCATTTCGATGAACGTATACTGGGAGACAACTATTAGTAGCATTCTTGCTTAATACTATTGTAAATGAATTTAGTTTTCTAGTAAAGTATCCATGAGGAAGCTTTTCTGAGATAAATAATGAATTTTGACTGGCCAGGTTTTATTTTCTGGTGCAAGGTGGCATGAGAAGGGATCAAAGCTGAGATTTCGTACTTTTATTTTGTTGCTGTTGTTGTTGCTGTTTTGAGTTAATGTCTTTATTTAGTTTTGTTGTCTGTTTCAAAAACTAGAATTGCCACTTTCTGATATGAGAGACAAGAAGATGGAAAATGCTACATATCAAAAATACGAAAAACAGAACGCATTGGTTTATTACATTACCCTTGCAGTGCATTGAAGTGTTAGCATAAAACACCTCAATGCGTTATGTATTTTATAGGATTTGTTGCACTTCTCTAGAAGAGTGGGAGTTGTAGTTTGCTAAAGGAGTGAAATTCAGTGTAACAATTAGAGAATAGAATTTAAACATCTAATACAATCACCAAGAATTCTTAAGTGGCTTCTCCAACAAAGCCGAAAGATACATCTCCCGCATTTCTTCGCCTCTGTCCAGCTTCCGCCCCACTACCCACTTCACCTTGTTGAATCCTATGCTGTTCAGAAGCGGTGTATAAACCTCCTCCAACTGTTCCCCCACGCAGAAGAAACGATCAAGCCAGAACAGCCCGCCAGGCCGTAACACTCTGTAGATGTCAAAAACCATGAAATGGAGCAGCGTTGTTGGTATCCAGTTACTCATCACATGCATCGAATGAACGATATCCAATGTGTTATCGAAGAAGGGAAGCCTCTGAGAAATGCTTATGTACATAGGTATAACCCCTCTCGATGCTATAAAACTGTTGAATGGACCATTCAAATTCATTGAAGTTGTTATGATTGTTATGTTTCTTTCCCTCATTCTTACAGCAAATGTAGCCACGCCCCCTCCGATGTCAAGCCCGATACGGATAGTGCCAGGCGGCTTCACTGCCAGTACCTCATCAACGGAAAAGTCAACACCTCCACCAATGTGTCCTGCCCAACGAACCTTCTCTGCTCCTTGAAGGTCAAAGCAATCTTTACAGTCATCGAAGGCCTTTTGCTTCTTGCGGTTGATGAGACATAAGTAGTCCTTGCAAGTATATGCTGTCCAAACCACGGATGAATCAGATGGTGTGGTCCACTCGCATTCTGGAAAAGGATACGGTTCAACATAGTCTGATTGAGCAGCGGGACGGCAGCGACGGCGAGGGAGTGGCTCGCAGCCCTTCAAAAGGAGCTTTTGCGCTAGCAGTTCATCGTCAGGACAGGATCCATTGACTTTGTAGGACATAAAGCGACGAAGTTCATCAGGAAAGAGGGTGCAAGGGTGGCCAACTGGAGGGATAAGCTTGTCAGAGTCGAAATTCCGGTTCACCCCGAAGGGAAGTTGGTGAGGTGATGTGAAGGCAAAAAATTCAGGTGGGAGGTCTGATGTGGTCTGGGAGTCACCAAATCTTCCATCAGGCTCATGATTAGGTGGTGGCTCTGTAGTGATTGGGACGGTGGTGGTCGTGGCGGTGACGTTGGCAGCGGAAATGGTGGTTGACGTGCTTCTAGGGGCACACAAAGTAGAAGAGGAGTAAAATGTGGAAGTGATGAACAAGGTTAGAAAATTTGATGACAAAAGGATGAAAAGTAAGAAGAGATCATTCTTAGTGGACCTAGAAGGCTTGTTCTTTTGAGGGGAATCCATGGGTAACTTCACGTTTAAGATCACAAATGAAGCTGGTACAAGGCTGAATTCTTAAATATAAAGCAAGTACTTATGCTTTCATAGAATATGGAAACGTGAAGGGTGGTTATTTTGTGATGACTTGGTGCATGTTTATTTAATCTGCAGCAGGTACTGGATCTTGTAGGAGGTCAACACTGTGTGAATCTCAATGAAGTCCAATTGAACATCACATATTTAATCTCTCTTTCAGAAAACCATGCCTGTGGTTTTAAACAGGTAACACTTTCATTTAATGATATTTTAATCTCTTATGGCCCCTTAATTGATGAACACTGGCTAGTTTTTTAATCCAAAGTTTTAATTCAATTTTTTTGGATTTGGTTTTGGCAGAGTAATTTACTACAAATTCCCAGCACAATCTACGATATTACGTCGCAATAGATGCTCTCACGTGTTCAAGCCTGTGGAAATTTATCTAGAGTTATTACCATGCTTGATATACAGAGTATGATCACCGTTTTTTCTGCATTGCTCTGTTGCATGGTGATTTTGGTTTGCTTTCTTTGTGGTGCAAGGAGAGTTTGGAATGCTCCATGCTCGGTTCAAGATTTGTGTAT
>JAOWAN010029249.1:0-10667 GCA_028566635.1 Lobelia cardinalis | reverse complement strand
CCCCCCCCAAAAGAGAGAGAGAGAGAGAGTTGTGAGGAACGTGCTCTTGTAATCTACTATGAGGTCAAAGAGGCAGATGGAGCACATACTTCAAAACAATTTTGGGTCAGGAAGGGTAGTAGACAAACAGCTAAAGAGAACACACAGACCACAGTTTTTGCAGAAAATTTACCCAGGTTAGCAACCATCTCGTGGCTGTGGAAGGCGCTCAGTTGATTTGGCATATTGAATGGAGTTTATATCCCAAGGAAACTATCAAAGAAAGGTTGTATATCCCAAGATGTGAATTTCTCCAACAAAAGGTTCGATCACCAAAGAATGACATTGAACTTCTCCAAGTACATGAAAGACGCCATCCTAAAGGGAAGAAGGCAGGAAGAAGAGTATAATTTGGAAGTGAGAGGGTCGCAACCTCAACCTGTGATCAACCTGCCATGCTGTCTCAAGAATCAGCAAAAAAAATGGGAGTTGCAAAGTGTTATGGGGTCCTAAATATCAAACTTCAAGAAAAGCGTAAAACCAACATTAATTGTTTTTTTAAAGAGTAGATAGGAAATGGGAAGATATTGCAAAGGAATTTCATGAAAATAGTCTCAAGGGTGTTGCCTTGGCAGGTCTGAGCAAGAATATATTTGTACTCTTATCTAATGAGCAAGAAACTGTTAAGCATTTGAAAAGAGAAGGTTGGGGGACTCTGAAGAAAGGGTTCATAAAAATGGGTAAATGGAGAAGCAACAATATCGACTTCGACAGATACGCTTGGATTGAATGCTTGGACAAAGGGCACTTTCATCAACATCGTGAAAAACTGGGAAGGGGGGGGGGGGTTGCTACTTGATATGGCTGATGTTTCCCAATCAATGGTCATGTTCAACAGAGCAACCATGTTAATCACAACGGGAGATCCCCGAAAGAATCAATGACAAAAGTTATCTTGCATGTTAAAGGCGTTGAGTGTGACATCATAGCATATGAGTTGATGAACCATCTCATCTCAAACGGAGGCTTGCTAGCGAGAGTGGTGCTAAGGATAGATCATCTCAAGTAGACAGCACAGAAGTGAAGGATCTAGGTAATACTTTGGGTATCACCAGGGCAGGGGTGTTCATAGTCTCTTTGGATGCACTGTTGATATTGTTTTGGGGGAATTAGGCAATTGAGATTGAGAGCACATTATTGTTTTTCCCATCAAATTCTTACGAATAGCTTCTAGTGATCATTTCTTGATGTTTTGGGCCTGTCATCGCTAGGTTGCAATTAAACTATCTCGTTTTCAAAAAAGATTTTTGTTGCCGAGAAAAGAAAAAAAATGCCGGATCAAAAGGTCTAAGAAAGATTACGGAAAGAACCCTATGTACTAGATGGCATTGCTCAAAGTTAGTAGGAGTAGAAAACACTTTGCCTCAGGACAATGCAACAATCATCAAGAAACTACCTGCTCTAATAACGACTTGGCACTTATCAACGACAATATGCCAATTTTGACACATTACATAAAAAAAACACCATAGTGCTCAATTTCTCTTGGACATGGAAAGAAAATTTGTTCTTGCCGGCAAGAAATTTATCTCTCAACCTGCTTCGGACCATGTTACTTATGTTTCATTTCAAATGGACAACAATTTCATGGATTATGAAGTTATGTAAGTGCATGCGTAATTTTATGACTATATGAGTAGAATGTGAAAGATAGAAACCTTGATTAACTGCATAAATTCGCCGCAATGGTTGTTGACCAATTCCTTTCTAGGGCCGATAGGATTAGAAAATTCATCCATCACGCCTCCGGCAAGCTCCAAAACCCGAACAATTCTCTGAGAACAAAACATCACAAATAATCAAAATCAAATTCTGCAATTACACTAATTTCATCCACACAAACCAGCACTTAAATTACATACAGAAACACACACACATAGCGGAAATTATGATAATTACCTTTTCAACATTTTGGAGTCGATGCAAAGACGTGTTCTGGCTCGGAGAATCCATGCCCCCTTCTCAGACCGTAAGAGCGAATAAGGTTCTGCAGCGAGCAAAATGAACAGAAGTTTAATTCTAGCAATTGGCTTACTGAATTCAACACCCAAAACCAACTTTAAACAGAAATCAACCATATTCCATTGAAATACATAAATCCCTCTCAGCTCCCAAAAATTAAAGAATTAAGGAACCCTAGTAAACATGCACAATATTTCATATTACTTGGATAAAACTCAGCTCTTTTAACCAAAACTCGAATAGGATGTATGAAATACCTAAAAAATTGCAACTGTATGATGTTTTTGATGGGGAAATTGATAAGGGGAAAACAAAAATTGAAGTTTTGAAATGAGAGAGAGAGAGAGAGAGAGAGAGAGAGAGAGAGAGAGAGAGAGAGAGAGAGAGACTAACAATGTTTTGAGAGTGGAGACCCAACAAAAAGTGAAAGAGCGCGCAGTGTGTGTGTGTGTGGGAGTCGGGGATTTTTATAGCGCATGACGTGGGCTATTTGATTGGCTCATGGGTGAGATGGGACTAAGATCCAGTGGATGCGTCCATACACTAAACTTATAAACCCACCCGCCGATAAAAGTTACTTGCGAGAAAATAATTACCGCCTGCTGTTCTTCTTCGATCAACGCATCCCAGTTTTCGATTAGTCAGCACACACACACACACACACACACACACACACAACCCCCAGAGATTGAAAATTTTGATGGCGTCTTCAAAGCTGCAAGCTTTATGGAACCACCCCGCCGGACCCAAAACCAGTTGAGTTTTTTTTTCTTTTTCTGTAAACTAAAACTATTTATCTTTGATTTAAGATTGCAATTTATGGGCTAACACTCTATGGATTAGATCGTATTTTTTGGATCTTCCCATTTGAATTCAGGACTAGCCAAGTAGGTGGTGGTTTTTTTCCTTTCTCTTGGATTTGAAATGATGGAAAGCTGACCAAGTAAAACCGTGAATTCAATTGACACTAGATTCCCTTTTCTTTTTGTCCTTTGGAGTAGGTGAGCTTGTATATTTTTGGGTAAGGACTAAGGATTGAAATGGGTCGTGTTTGCAATTCAACAAAGTTTTGGTTGATTGAAATTTTGAAATTGGATCATATAATGGCCCTTTCAGCAAAGAAACTTGACCTGATACTAGACTACTCATAACCGAGGATGATGGCATTCTGTCATGACCTGGATTGTGCTTTGGATTATTTGTCTAGTTATTGTTTCAAATGACATAGCTTTTGATTGCATACCCCCGGAAACACCGGTATATTGAACTTAAGGCTTTTAAGGTGTCTTAATCTTCCAGCAGTCTGTTCACAAGCATTAGGCTCGGTCTTAGCCTAATTTTAAGTAGAAGTGAATAGATGAATCTAGAGGCGCGTCTTGCATTTTCACCTTTTTGCCTTGTTTCTCTAATGGATTCTGGAGAGTTGGTTTGAGAAGAACTCAGCTGTGTCTTGAGTTGAGCAGCCAAAGTTGAAGTCGACACATTTCCATCACCAGTCCAGCTGAACTCGAGTAGAACTCTGGCCAGTTTGCGAGCCATTCAGCTGTGTCTTGAGTTGAGCAGCCAAAGTTGAAGTCAACACATTTCCATCACCAGTCCAGCTGAACTCGAGTAGAACTCTGGCCAGTTTGTGAGCCATGTGGTAGAACAGTACAAACACTGATACAAAAGATATGTTGCACTAGATTGAGCTTATTCAAGTCCGTCCAATCTGACTGATTATTCATTGAGCTTGAAATAATTGTCAAGCTCATCTCTGTTGTTCCATGGGCTGGGTTGAATAAGCAAGCTTAAGCCAAACTAGAGTGATTTAGCTATTTTTACAGCCCTAACGGTCCATAGAACTGGGAATAAACATTTGATTAAACCACTTGGTCCACCATAGCCCGACATACTGTTTTTGAAGATGGTGGTGAAAGTGGCGCCGCTAAGGCCTTAACAAGTTGAAATTGAGGCCAAGGAGGTTATTTTCATGCTATCTTGCATTATTGCGTTGCTCTTATAGTTTTGATAATCTGTTCTAGTCGTCACTCGGAATTGTAAGTTGGTTGCAACCAAAATGAAAACCGTATTAGAATCAACTCAGGTCTGTTCTGATAGTTTAAGTATTTGGTTGATTGCTCAAAAGTATCAAGCACAATCTTGGACAGCTCATTTAGGAAAGGATGACATTGGACAACTAGCTTGCACTATTCAGTTTTTCTATAATTATTTTTGGAGAATTGTTCAACTTACGGAAGTTGCTTGTCATTGTTATATTTTCAATTTACCCAACTGTTCTATTGCTGTAGTTCACTTCTGGGCACCAACTTTTAAGTGGGGAATCAGCATTGCCAATATTGCAGACTTTGCTAAGCCACCAGAGAAGCTTTCATATCCACAGCAAATAGGTATGTTATGACATGTTTATTTACGTTCATACATCCTCTCCCTCTCTCAAAAAATCACACATTACATTTACGTCATGGTTATATCTGCATTTAAAGAACTGTTCAGTTTTAGCAGACTCTGACTCAAAATTACTCCATCTTTTGTTTGATCGCATACTGTTCGTAGCGGTCACAGCAACTGGAATTATCTGGTCACGCTACAGCACTGTTATCACCCCAGTAAGTTTAGCTGTTGAAAGTTCATGGGTTTAATATTTTTATCTTATGTATATCCATGATACAAGTAGGAATTAACTTTTCTAGTTTAAGGTTAAAACAAAATTGCATCATTCTGTAGCTTTTTTGAATATTGGGCCTTCCTTACTTGCCTTTTGGTGTAATGGCTATGCCTTCTATACAAGCTCTACCCTGTATGACTATAAGTCATTTGTGTCTATTGTATGGTTTCCTTAAGGGCTATAGTAAAGTTCTGCTCAAGTCAAGTCAACTTTTAGCGTCACTTCTTAACCTTTTTGTTGTATGCACGATTCTTCGTGCCGTGGAGGGGGGGGGGTTGCAGGTGCGCTGCAACTCTTTAATATTTGGCTTTTGAACCCTCGCCAACTTTCACCCCTTTCTCTTAGAAAATTTCTAGAATCATCTTTGTGTTAAGAATGCTAGTGTTCAGCATCCAGATCAGATGTCAACAACATGATAATCTTATGAGTATATCATTTAATGAACTTCATACATTCTTTTTCTTGGTTCTATGCATCTTTGGAATGTTGTCCCACTCTACAACTTTCGGGCACTTATTATACCAAAGATGATCCTATTACAGGCTTATAGCTTCAAACTGCATAAATCAAAATAGATTGCAGGTTGAGTTATCTTATAATCTGAAAGAAAATGAAAGCATAGTTCTGCAACCTTATAAGCTCATTACAGGGCATAATTACTTTTACTCAAATTGAAGAAGATTGTTGCTTCAGTGGCAAACAACTGTTGTTCCATTTAAGAGCATTGTTAGATTCATGGTTCCCTTCAAGGTCGTCAAATTGGGGGATATCCAGAAAGGAGACTGTTGATGACAAAAATGTGTTTGTTAATGAACTAATGGTGATAGGAACCAGCATTGGGAATGAAGGTTCCATATACAAACTCTAGTTAATCCAGAAAGAAGGAGAGTGTTTTCTTGATGACAAAAATTAGCTTCCTAGATTTCTCATGGAAAACTTGTACACTACTGTACAACTAGTTCAGCATATTAACAAAATTTGTACTTATCTGTCCTCTCTTTCCTTTCAAACTTGAAGAATACCCCTCCTGACTTCAGGTTTCCTCCATTGATGTATTACCCACCTAGTGAACTCCGCCTCCTAATCTGGCTACCTGCCTTCTAAGGCTCACAACTGGTGAGCTCTGTCCTCCTTCCTCTGCTCCATCAACTTGCCTGCCCGCTCCTACGTCAATGAGAGCAGCCGGGGGGAACCCTTCCAAAGATCGATAGGGTGAAATTTGGAAGGAAAGAGAGGAGACAGAAAGTTCTACAAATTGTTTATATGCTTGGTTACTTGTTTACGGTGTAGAAGTATTAATGGAAATATGGTAAAGGTTGCAGAGAAAATTGGCATCACAAGGCTCTCTATATTTTTTTTGTATAATGAGAGCCAATTTAGCTGGTATTCATCCCCTCATTTCTGGAATGTGCTAGATTGACAGTTGGCACTGTTATGCTTGTTTGGAATCGTGTATGCTAGTGCTGCGAACAATAAGTTGCTTCGATTCGTAGCAGTTTCCTTTGAATTGTTGGTTTAAAGAGTTCTACAATGCCAAATCTTTTTTCCCATTGGAGAAGGTATGGGTATGACGAAGTTGTGGTGGCCTAGTGTAAAAAGTTTCTACAAGAATAATTTGAAATGTCTTGGGCTCGTTTATGGTGGTATCGTTAGGCTTTATACATTGTACACCTCTCGGCTGAGATGGAAGCGTCTCAGCAAGATGTGCTAATACATGTATGTTCTCTGGAGGGCTTTTGTTAAGGTTCTTGTACCTTAAAGAAGTTAACTGTAGACGAGCGATTTAGTATTCCTTCACTGCAGGTACTTTTCTCAAGATTTTAGTTGGGCAATATGTGGCTGGTGGGCAGCTGTTTCCAGTTATCCCTGCCCGGACCATTAGTGCATGACCATTAAAGTTGTGTTATTTTGTTATGCTCAAAACAAAAGTCTGGTGCTGAGCTCGACTCCTACGGTTCATCTCATTCTACACTCTCGTTAGATGATCTGTTGCTTCACGTGGCTATCAGATTGAATGGATTAAGATTATGAATTGCTTTATCTTCTTATATCTCAGATTGCCATGGTATTAACTGATATGTTGGGGGTCACACTTTCATGTTTAGTCTCCCAACATTAGCCATTCTTATTCAAGAGTATTTTGACATACCTGATTCTGAATTGCAGAAAAACTGGAACCTTTTTAGTGTGAATGTTGCTATGGCTGGGACAGGACTGTATCAGCTTTCACGAAAGATTCGGTAAGTTGGTCAATTCCAAATCATAGGATGGACATGTTATCTTTCTTTTTATCATCTCATGCTGAAGAAGTAAAAAAGCAACCATAAAGTTGCAGTGATTCTTACCATTATATATATATACTAGATACTTTTAAACAATATACCATTTATAAAAAGAAATTAGAAATATTTTTTCCGAGAGCACGGAGTGAAACTGAACTACGACAATTTATGAGATTAGTAATTTATCTGTTCTGTTACCAATTTCCTTCTTTATCCAAAAGAGTAGTTTGCTAGGCCCCTGGAATCATGAAAAAGGATGGACACCTTTTCTTTTCGTATGATTTTACTTACTATACCGGCTGCTGTAGCAGCAATATAAGGTGTCATTTTAGGATTCCATTTTCAAGAATTAAAAAATATTAATAACTTGATTATATACCTTTAAATACGATTACATTTATAAAGAAAAATGTTGCTAATATATTAACTAATTTAACTTTAGTAAAAAAGTGTGTCGAATTGTGTGTTATGGGTGAAAGAGAATGTGTGAAATGTATGTGTGGTGTTGTGACTTATGTGTGGATGAGAGAGAATATGTGTGGAGGAGAGAGAATATGTGAAGGATGTATATGGGATTGTGGGTTGTATATGGGTGAGAAAATGTTGAGATTTTGTTTAATCCAAAGGCTAAAATTTTGGCACATGGCTAAGTGTCACATCAACACTTAAATAATATAAGAATCATGAGAATCGTTAGGATCCAAGAATTTGATATTTATGGATCCTAGTTAGTATTCATGGATCCAAGTTGTTATTTATGAATCCTAATTGATATTTGTGGATCTTAATCAAAATAACACTAAGATCCATAGATATCAATTTGGATCCATAACTATGAACTACGATCCATAAGTATAAAATTCTTAGATCTTACTTGTTCTCACGAATCCTAAATTATGTATATATATATTTAATGTTAATACTGGTAACAATGTATTCACTACTACTTGTACAGGCACGACTATTTCAACGAGGAGGAAACTGCTGAAGTTGTGAAGGAATTATGATGAAAATTAGAACTTCTTCCTCATGTGCGCTGTGGTCATGGACCCTTCTCGTACAGCCGGAACAAGATTCCGGTGTGAATTAGTTATTGCACTTGAGGGCTCCTTTCACGTTTTAACCATCAAAATCTTGTGATGTTAGTATTGATGCACGTTGATCTTAAACATCGTTAATTGTGTCAATGGATCTTAAGTGACATTTTGCTTCCTTTTCCCCGTCAATAAAAGTGTGCCATAACAAAGTTCTGAAAGTCGTTTCAATTCATTCCAAGGCATGAAGTGAGTACTGGTTATCATGGTGATACCACACGGTCAACATCATCATGGTGATCAATAATCTTGTACAATGGCCCCTGGGCCGGTAGCTTAGCAGTTGAAAGAACGAAGCTAGTGTATCCTACAAGGGAGGCCTAGGCCAGAGGTTTGATTCGCAATAATAGCTACTGATTAATCTTACGATTTTAGCCTTATAGGTGGGTCCAATGTGATTCTTCTGTATGAGTCTACCTCGGTACAATGTGCGTTCTCATGGGTCATGATTGCGAGGTATCATGGTGTAACTAGTATGTTACTCTCGTTCCTGCTTGTAAGATTGCTCCATTAAAAAGTTAATGACTTTGTTCAGTTATGTTATTACTAGGTTAAAGTTAAAATTGCTTCAGTATGTCTATAAAATTATGTGCTCAAACTGTGCACCTTCCAGAGAGACTTGAACCGCAAAGCCTGCGATGGCAGTAGCTGTGCACTTCTAGTTCGAAGTGACACTTAAATTACACCTAATGGAGGCCATGCAACTCAATCACTGCCTTCTTTTAACCATCTGACTCCCAAATCCAAGTCAAGAAACAATTCAATTCTTTCAATAACAAAAAAAATTGGTTTTATCTCATAGTACAAATTGAAACATGTTTATGCAAAGAAAACATCAAGTAAAAAGCTGAATTGCATGCTAACAACCTAACCCTGTGACAATTTTTGGTTGAAAGCTTGCTCGAAGCCACTACCTTTCTTATGCTCTATCTTGAGTTAAGAGAATCGCTGGAAAAAGGCATCGATCATGACCCAAGTCCAATCAGTATCTAGAGTTAGCTCTTATCCAGCTGACGATCTTTCGTCTGATCGACTTTTGAATCAGAATCATTACCACCGTCATGTGCAAAGCCCAGACTTAAGTCTAAGGTGCTCTCATTAAGATCTTGTCTTGGTTGTGGAGTATCATCTTCCGATGCCTAAAACAAGAAAGCAGATAAAGTTCACATAAGATGGACGACAATGGGGACTTCATTTAATGAATGTGACATAGTTTTCTTCTTGGAAAAAAAAGGGAATTTATGAAGGGGCTGGGGAGAATAAGAGTCCATTCATTTAAGAATTTTCAAAATAAAAACTTTCAATTTCTCTATTTAAAATAAGTAATGCATGCCTGCTGCTATCACACATCATTAGTCAAATTATGATGATCAAAATTGCTAAAACCAGATTCATTTTCCATCTTAAGCTTTGGTGATCCGCTGATCCGTAGAACTAAAAATATAAATCACTCTTGAAAGCCTGTGTACGGACACAAATGAAGCCGACTGATGTTGACATTATTGATGAGTACAACTGACTCACCTGATTTTCTTCCATTGGCACATCATTAATATCAGGTTTTTCATCTAAATCATCAGTCTTCAAAGTTGGCTCTGCTGCATCTGTGTCAGTATCAATTGTTTTAACTTCATCGTCAATGGGATCTGCATCCTCTGCTTTTTGATCTTCCAGCACAGCTATCTGATGTAAAGCATCCAAGAATGAAGTCAAATAACATTGAGAAAACCTTGGTAATTAAAGGACAAAGGCATAACAACAAACTTCCAATGTTACAGATAATATGTTTCTGTAGTTTTCAGTCATTCCGACGCCTACTTCAACAATAAAAGGTTTGCTAATCCAGAAGTACGACCGACAAAAAAATAAGCCAACTTGTTGAACAGGCATATTTGAAACAACAGCAAGGAAGCAAAGACAAGGAGGATAAAAGCTGGAATGACAAGAAGGTAGGGGAGGGAATTTCAGACAAAAACAGTCAACTATTTTCCCAGATTTTATTGTTTTATGGATGATGCCAGATCCAGTTATTAGAAATTTACATTTACAGCATAATGCGTTGAACTAAAAAACAGAAGAAATGAGCAATGGCCATATTTCCCCTCCTACCAAAAGGACAATGAATCATATTCTACTAGTGGGCGGAAATGAAGTCGTCAATATTTTTTTTCAGAAATTGATAGATTGACACTGAAGTCCTCCATTATCAGAGAAGATATGTACATTACTAAGGACTAACTATCAAGGATATGAGATTCTATCACTATCCTTGCTTTTAGTTGAGGAGTCTGAATGTCGGAAATAAAATCTAGGTGATTCCTCATTTTATCACAATTCACAACAGTGAGTTTCTTGAAGGGAAGATGAAAAAAGAGGGGCAACTATTGATGCTCCATATTTTCCTCCCTACCCGGTGGCGGTTTTTAGCACACTCTATAGGAGCCAGGATATCGAAACTCTTAAGTTTCAGTATATACACATGAACATTAAACATATGCATATAAAGGGGCTTATTCCACTACAAACCACTTTTTCGTACAAACCGTACGAACCAATTGTATCTTAGTACATTTTTGTTGTATGTTAGTTATATGTCTGTATTTTGTAAAATAAAGATCCAAA
>JAOWAN010029199.1:0-19947 GCA_028566635.1 Lobelia cardinalis | reverse complement strand
ATAGACTTTTTAGTTTCAGCATTGGAGAATGTGGCTTCACATTGAGCAAATATATGTTAATGAGAGATTATAGGAATGAGAGTGTGTATTTATGTGCTTGATAATATGTACATGTAAAAGAAAATAAAATAAAATGAAAGATAAAATTTTAATTGAACTGGTGTGGGTTAAAAGGGGGATAGAAAGGAGAGAAATGTTTCATCAAGGGCAAATCAAAATGGTCCAAGGCCATTTTTTTTGGCCATTAAATTTCCAACGTTCGTCTAGGGCAAATCAAACGGATATGTACAGAAGGATGAACACAATCATATTAGTACGGTAACCAGTTAACCACTGCAAAATGAGCAAACTTTAGGGAGTCACTGTGGTGATCTACCGAATGAAAGGGGCACTATTTTGCCCAAACTAAATAATAAAAATAAAAAATGAAAATGAAAAAAGAGAAAAGAAAACGCGCGGAGCACGTGACTAGAAGCGTACTGCACACACACTCATTCGAACACACACACGGAGTGTTGGCGCGCTCTCTCATATACTTTGGCCCCAAGTATATGACAGTACCTTCCTGAGATGAAAGCACAGCGCCGCGTCCAGAAAGATTTCCCATTTTGGGTTTCCATTTAGGGTTCACGAATTTCTCTCACATAAAAAAAAAAAAACCCAGCTGAAAGGTACATACCGTTCTAATGCTGCTGCATTTTGTGTAATTTTGTGAGCTGAGCCTATCCAAAAGGGGTTTGATTTTACTTTATTTGGTTCGATTTTGGAAGTGGGTTTGTTGGGTTCATTTTGCATGATTAAAAGAGAGAATTCGGTGGAAAAGCAGAGAGAAAAGTAGAAAGCCAGAAGCTTGAGGACCAATTGAGCCTTGTATCTACTTGTATACGTTGGTGATCATGAATTCCTGATGATGATGATGTTTGATATGAGGGTTAATTTTGGTTAGACAGGGATTTTGTCTGATTCAATTATTTCTGTAACCAGAGATTACCAATCCTCCCCTTTGTATGTTTGTTTTTCGTGTAAATTTCAATTTTTGTTCTCTTATAATTTGTAATGTATGTTGCTTGCTTTATGTAATTGATTTGGGGAACTGGGTTTGTTTGGAAAGTGAATATTTGGTTTGAGTTTGTGACTCTAAGTTTATATTTGTAATGAATAAAGTGGATAGTAAGAAAGATATAGAGAGAGATTGTGGGACCGATGAGAAAGAAACCTGAAATTCAAAACCAAAAAAAAGACCACCTTTCCAGAACTCATCCTAATACATTTGTTGTAAAATAAAAGGTCTATCAATTTGTACACAGTTGGATTATTGACCGATGAGGGTCGATGTGCATTTATCAATCAAATAATGACGGGGATTTGATAAGTAATCGTTGCCACTATTTTGGTTCTACACGGATGATAAGTTGCTTTGATCAAAGCCGTGAATGAGTTATCCCACCCTTATGGTAAAAATGTTCCTTTTCCCCGTTTGCTATATTTGAGGAGCTCAACTTACTTGTTAGAACTTAATGTATTGCTTGTACTCTTATGTTTCCTTGCTAGCAGGAAAAACATTGAGCATTGTCATCATGTGTACTCTTATACATTGAGCATTGTCATCATGTGTACTCTTATACATTGAGCATTGTCATCATGTGTACTCTTATGTTTCTTTTCATAGAGCTTATGAATCAATATTTGTCTATCTTGAAGCATTCTGAAAAGGCAAGACTTTGTTACATTTTAACTTTGTTTTGCCTTTGTTCTTTTTCTTTATGAAGTTCAGGGTATAATGGATGATTCTAACAATCCGAAGTCCACTCAAGGTTCAGCAGGCAAGGAAGCCAACAATTGGAGAGAACGAGTACCCAAAGAAATCCGAGTAAAGATTGTGCAAAAGATGTAAGCATGAATAGTTTGCAAGACTTTTTTGTTGTTGATATTTATGGCTTTTTAGTTTTTTATGCCTATTAGATTACGTTCAGTTATATTAACATAGTGCATGCTGTGGACTATAACTTATGCCTGCTGAACCGGGTTTATTCTTTGATATGTTGGCCCTCAATAACTAAGCGTTCTAGTTTTGCTTCTAGTTCCTTCATCGTCTCTTTCTAGATTCGAATAAGGGCATTTATTAGTACTTGACGAGTTTGAGCTATTTGATTGAATCAATTATCTTTATCTTTTCTGGTTAATCTCTTAACTGAATATTTATTTTTTGCACTTTCACTCACGGTCAATGTCAAGAATGACTTGGAGCCCATCGTTGAAAGCTTACTTAGTCTTCCTTTAAATTTTGGCACTCTGTTCTCTCGTTTAGGAGCAAAATCTGTTCTTTTATTTAGTTGAAAATGGTCTATTTCGCTTGGTATAACACTACATAAAAATCTAGAATGCCGTGAGCACCTATGTAATCTCATTGGTGATGGATGAACTGATCAGAGGTACTCCAAAAAGACCGGCTTCTTCATGGGAGCTGTTAAATAGTGATTGCTCATATATTATCATCGAAGAGGAAGCTGGATGCACTTTGAGGAACTTTTGGAAATCAGGCCTATAGACAAAGACGTAAAGAAGAAAACGTCGGCTTTTATTGAAGAGGTGCTGAAAGAAAACAAAGCATCCTGATTGAGTATGCATTGGAAGGCATGGAATTCCTCTTCTGTATCTCAGCTTATGGTCGGATATGTGCTCTCCAGCGCTGCAATTTCTGCTTGATGCATTGATGGGGTGTGATGTGGAACGGCACTGAGTTTTGTTTTGTTTCTGGTCGGGTTACATCAGGAGGGATTTCTTTTGTCAGCTAGATTTCATGGAGAGATGGGAGTCGTTTTACGTACGGAGTCGGAATTTTCTGGAAGACAAGACACCAGATTGGGCAACTTCTCTTTGGGCATGGTTAGGAGTATGACATTTTGGTTTTTTAAGCTCAAGGGTAGTCTTTACAGTGTCCATTTTCAAGGTCGTAAACTTTGGTGTTTCTGTTTTTTATTTTTTAATTTTATCCCTTTCTTGCTTGACTCTAGTGAGTTCAGTTTGGTGTTTTGTTTCTACTTTTGATGTTAACTCTGTTCTGTGTTTTGGAGGAGTTGCTTGGGTGTATTCTTGGCTGCGGGTGTTTTCTTGTATACTCTTTTTAGTTTTTCTGTTAATTTTTTCAAAGTAAAAGTACCATGGTGTAGCATTGCTTTGATTTTAGACTCTAAAGCAGCACTATTGCCAATTTAGAAACTCAAGGAAAACCTATATAGTCCAGTGAATTAAGATGATCACAAGTAGGCCTAAATATATGGGAATGCTCACTAAAAATAGTAAACAATATAGAAACTAAACTTGGAGCTACAATCACAATGCCCTTACTTGAAGAGGAGAGAAGGAGTGATGTCGGTCGAACAAAGTAAAGTAAGTCGGGTCAGCTATGGAAGTATTGGAACAACTGGATGCGCTTTGGTATATTATTTGATGAATGTATATCTTGAACTTGAACAGCTAAGTTCTCTTCTGCAGCATTAGCCCAGTGGGAGGGGGGGGGGGAGTAACAATAGGAGCTTCCACGAATTGGCGTACTACACTTGCAGGAAAAGCAATTTCGATGGAGTATTCAAAAGATGACTCAATTTACCAATATCTGAGAATGCTCTGAATCTCCAAACGTATCGCCCCTCATCACATACATTATTTTAATAAGGATTCAGTGAGGTGTGACAGGCTTTCTCCAAGAAACCTAACTACAAAGTTTAGATTATTGCTTTCCAGTTCATGACCAATCTGTCAAATGGCCGTCAAATGCGATTGAAATCTTCATGAGATGGTGTATATGGAGGCATTGCTAGGTTTCCAAGTGCCACCATCGATTTTTTTCTTTTTTACTATGAATTTTTTCTTTTATGGGTTGAAACAATAATGGATGATGGTTTTCAGCAGGGTCAACATGAGCATTCTTTTTTATCTTACGCATTACTCACCCGTTTTGTAATCACTTGAAGTGACTCAAAGGGCATAGTTCGGTTGCAACAGGGGTTCAAAAGGAAGCTTTGCATATAGAGGGATCGTACCCCTCTTGCATATTTTCTAGGATTAGAGGTCCAGGAATCTCAAACAGCGATCTTAACCAATAGAAGTAATTAAAAGATTAAGTGAATTTTGCCTTAAGAGGGTTCTAGGAAAAAGATGCCACTCCTATAGAAAACCAATTTGAAGCATGCGCAAAATGAGTGAATCGCTTAATGGACTGTTAATCTATTTTACTATTTCCTTTCCAGACATTTCATAGTTGTTGGCTTGGTGAGTCAGTTGATGAACAGTCCTCGACATTTGTGTTTCACTCCTGCAAGATTTGTCAGGTATCTTAATGGGACTCTGAGTCAAGGGCTTCATTTTCCAACCGCCTCTGTATCAGATCATTTGCCAAAGATATTCTGCTTGGGAGGCTGGCTGTTCGGGTACACGTGGATCTACTACAGGCTGGTGTATATTCTTGGGAGATTTCTTGATGTCCTGAAACTATAAAAATAAAGAGCATACCAAAATCTTAAATGGAGGAAGAATGTAAGGTTATTTATGCTGCTTGTCCGAGGTTACGTTGTAGCAGATCTTGGTTTTCCTCAATGTTAACTTGATATACATAGTTGGGTCACTATCTAATAGCTAAGCTTATGCCTTATAGATGAGTTGGTAATTTTTTTTTTGTTGCTCACCGGTATCAAGGACTATGTCCCGACTAATCCAGTCCGACCCGGGTCGCGCTCCTAGCATTGGTGGGTGAGTCTCCCGGTGAGGATTTTCTGCATACAGGGAGACTCGAACTCGAGACCTCCCTTAAGCGAATCCAAGCCGCTTATCACTTGAACCAACCCCCATTGGTGATGAGTTGGTAACTAAACATGGTATCAAAGCTCTAGTTTGGCAAGTGTCTTGGGTTCAAGTCACCCCGCTTGCACAACTTAAACTTTTAGATGAGTTGGTAACTTAACACTCAACAAGGACGAAAAGCAATCCCCACAGCAACATCAGCATCATCAATATGACTGTGAAGCCCTCTTTTCACGAATGAACAAATCACATAAAAGATTATTTTTCATCATACACGAGATGTCTTTGATTGCACACCCTAATAGCTGTTCCTTTCGTATCCTCAAATCCTCAACCCACCGACATACTTATTAAAGCTCTTCCAGCAGTACGTCATCATTCCTTTCTAACAAATTGTTGCTGGTTTATTAACCAGCATCAGTGTCAGCAACTGTTCAGTATATTATATTTATGGGCAAACTATAAGATCTGTAGACCTTCTACATATCATTGCTTCTATTTATTTGGATTTGTCATATATTGCATCAATTATGTATATGTGTACTGGCCTCCCAATTTGAGCTTAATGCTGAAGTTTCATTAGTTAGACTTGAGTGATGCATTCCAGTCTTGTTTCTCAGTCTTGGTCTATATTTTGATAGGAGAGCCTCTTCTTCATTTATCCCTGTCTGCAATATGCACTTGTAGGACATCTTTTGTTTCTTGTCCAAAATTTCTACTCCTTTATTGACACCATGAAATTGCGTCTCCTATTTGCACTTGATCTCTCTATTGTCTTTCCTTGAACTATATTCTGTGCAATTGTAACTTCCTATTGTCTGTTTGTCACCCATAGCTCTGAAAGGAGTTTCTTCTTGATGTTATCTTTTGCTATTAACTCTTCAAACCTTGATGTTTTTATATTGTGTAGAGTGAGCGCACTGTCGCAGCATTATAAGGAAGCCCCCTTGCCTCAGATTCAGAAAATGGCTTTTAGGTTCGAGGGAGCGGTATTTGCAGCTGCTACGAGCCAGGTAGTTCCATCACATAAATTTTATCGTGTCATACTAAATCCTCTCTGCTTACTTCTTCCTGCAATGCCCTTTATTTGGAGTTAACTCTGTGCAACCATTCAAAACATTAGTTTTAGTCAGAAGGGTGCTATGTTGCTCGATACTTTAAATAACGCTGCTTTTTAAAAAAAAAAAAATTATAAAGCAAGAATATCATGAATAGAGAAAGAATGTACAAGGGAGGTAGACAAGAAATCCACCAAGAAAACCAACAACACTCAAACTACACCATAGCTGCTTCCCAATCTCTATCCAAATCTCCCGAAGGCAACTCTGAATAGCACCAAAACTCCTAGCCCAAAGAGAAGACTGCACAGTAATCTTCTCCCACAACACCGAAAGGAATAATTCTCGATTTCTGAAAATTCGAGAATTCCTCTCAATCCAGATGTTCCACAATAGGCTGAAAATGGCACAACCCCACAGCAAATAAACATTCATCAAGTAAGCAAAATCCAAATAACGAGTCGTAAATAAACCCTAATCGCTGCGATGATTATCAAAACTATTCTCATATTAATCTAACTTTCACTATCCTCTGCCAATGGAGTCTGCTTCTGCTTACACTAAGCTTTGTGCATCATCACTTCATGAAGCTGATCTTGGGTAGTGAGGCTAATATGTGAGAGCTTCTTTAGTCCATAGTATCCCTGGCGCAGAAAGCAGCAGAAAAGAACAATGAAAAGGCTGTTTATACGGATTTAATAGATAGATCAAAGGGTTTAGGGCTTTTGGGAGGGTTTAGATATGCAAAAGCACGTCTGCAAGGTAGCCAAGAAAAGTAAATATGCTGAAAGAAGAAGTTTGACTTAACAACATGTCAACCTTAGGTATCATCACACCCCAGGGAATTGCTTCACACAAGTAAATAAAGCCAAGCTCATAATTTCTTGAAAGTTATCTGGTTATGATCTTTCTAACATCTGTACAAGTATGACAAGGACTTGCATAGGCTAATGCTAATCCTAAACCCCGAAGGATTTGGATTCCTAAGTGGAAAATAAATAATTATGACTTTACCAACGATAGCAACTTGTGCTCTATTGAAAAGGTTTTAAAAGTGACTATTTCCCTCTCTCTCTACGAAAGTTCCTCCGAGGGCTGGCTCCGGCAAATTGTCTTCGGCTGGCGGCCATTATCCAACATGGTGATGGGGAACAAAGTACGAAGACTAGTCCTATGATAGTATATAGGAAAGAAGAGTGAGATTGGGCGACAACTGCGAAAAAGAAATGCTTTCCCTAGCAAGGGATGAGCCATGCATGCAGGCCACAAGTGGAAAAATCTAACTCAAATAATCAACTATTTTGAGTATCATACACTCACTAGCTTCACAATGATTTTGTATATATTGGTTGTTTAAGGCTCTCATCCAGATTATAATTTAACTCCTTTAGTGGGGTAGCAATAAAGCTCATAAATATTTTGGTGAAATCACATTAACCCAACAAGACTTTTTCTTGTGCACTTCTCTTTATTCTCTTTGTTAATGTGGCATTATGCAAAGAGAAAACATATTCAATTGGAAAAGAATACCATTGTATTAGTCTTTGATTGAGCTGCTCAATCAATGCATTGAGCTTGTGCATTTAATATGTTTAAGTGCACCAGAGACAAAAAGCGAGAGTCTCTGAATGTAAGAGTTCTTATCTTTTAACTATAATCATGTTAGCTCTAATCACTGGAGTTTGTCACATGCTTCTCTCTAGTTTCCTATCTTTTAACTTTATGGAAATGGTATCGCTTAATTGTATTTCAACTGTTTTATTTTTGACAAGTGTACTTATTCCATGTACTTCAGGAGCTTTATATACAGACGATAAATGAAAAAATGCGCCCATTAGTAAAAGCAGCTAGAACTAATGCCCTTCATTCTTTGCCATCAGCTCCAGCAAATTCTGCTCAGGATCCTGGAGACCAAGGTAATATTTGCTTTTTAGTCATTCCCCCAGTGTCACGCTCAGAGTCTTACGTTCGCATAGCTGGTCCCTTGCCAGGACGAAGGAGGGTTCATTTATGTAACAGTCAATGTATAAACATTGTTAGATTGCTATGAGCATGAATACTCTTTCTCCTGCATTGGAACTAACAAAATAGCAAAAAATGATTCATGTAGGCAATCCCTGGTAATCAGGATTGGTCAGCTACAGTAGGACTTTAAACTGTGAATATCCCCAAGAACATGGATTTCTCTGGCTAAGTAGTTCTTTGCCTCTGGTAGTATTAGTATATTTGAAGTCCAATGTTGCATATCTACTAATATCCGTATGGTCCACAACCAAGGTCCCAAGTCTATTCGAATTAATATGTTAGCAAGTTAGCATTAGCATGTTGGATCCTGATCAACTATTACATACAGATTTGCACTCAGATCCAGCTGTTCTGTTCTAGTTAACCATTATTATCTTACAAGCAAATCTACAGTTTGATGATATCAACCGGATATCTCATATTTCTGCATATAGAAATTTGAACACCCACTCTATACTACCTTCCACCGCCACGGCTAACTTGCCACATTTTCAGATAATCTTTACTTTTATCTAGAATTTTCAATCAAGTAGTTAACGGTTCCTGAATTCACTACCATGTCAAATCTTTCATGATTCATACCAAGATTGTTTGCTCAAATATGCGATGTTTTCCTGAACTGTTAAGATTCTAACCCGTCTTTCCTTGGTGCCCAATTATCTTGCTGTCTTCAAGGTCAAATTCGTAAGCCAGACCAACCATTTCAGAACCCACTTGATATTCAGTCTCAAGAGCGTCAAAATTCATCAACCCAGAAGTTTTTTAATACAGCACATTCAGAAATCACTCCATTGGATTTAACTCAGATCCCTACACCTAAAGATGTTGATCACACCAGGTCACAGGATACACATGGCAATTCCCAAGTTCCCATGGGAAATTCAGCTGGACCGGACCAATCTTTAAGTAACGTAGCTAATCGTCAAAGACATGTTCCAGGAAGTCAACATTTAGATCAGAATACTCCCCAACAGCATCTACAACCACCTTTTAACTGCCCAAACCATTCCAACAATCAGCAAATGCAACAGCAGATTCTGGAGCAGGATGTTATTTTACCATCTTCGCTGCAATCTTCCCTGAAATCTATGATGCATGGATCCTTAGCTGAACAACCTTCTTTGATGCAAACAAAATCATTAGCTGATCAGCAGTCTTTTCAACAGTCACAGCAACCTGTAGATCAGAATAATCCAGAATCAATCCTCAAGATGCACCAACAGTTTCCTCTTGTGCATGCAGAAAAATCACCATCAGGGCAACCAGAATTGTTTTTCCAAAAGCAACAGAAGTTGACTGGACAGCTACAAAGTTCATCAAATAATCAACAGGGTGGCTTAAATGGGAAGCAAAGTGGAGTCTCTAAGATGCAGCATCGCCAACAGTGGTTGAGCACAGATCATCATTCAACAACACATTTACAACAGCTGAGCGGACAGAGTAACCTCTCTAGATTCCTAGGACCTCAATCTGCTAAGTCTAACATCGGTACTGGTATAAGTACACATATTAAGCCGCAAGTTGAGGTTTCACTGCAGCAGAAACCAGCAAAACCCATACCAGATCCATTGCTAGCACATGGGAGAGAACCAAAACCAGAACCTCACGAAGAGGAAAAACTTAGGTCTCAGCTTCAGTCAGCATCTGAAAGTTTGCTGGAACATCCACAATCAATACATGAAGAGATGAAGCAAACAACTCAGGTGTCAGATCCCTTGCTTCAGAGTCATGAATTAATAATTCAGCGAAAGCAGTTATTCCAATCCCAAACCTCCTTACCAGCAGCATCAGCAAGTATATATCTGCTCCATTACAAACTAAAATACATGATGAATGTTCTATTATGAAAATTTTATGATCTATCAGCATCTTGTTTGCTTATTCTACATTAACATCAGTGATGTCATTCCTCTTAAAGTTTTTGTTAAAGTCTGGGGTTCCATCTCAAAACTAATTGACAATGAGAGGAGTAGCCAATATTTTTATTAAGTGGTTGTAAGAGTTGTTTGTACCCGATGTGGGATTGGGTCTCAATACGCCCCCTCAGGTGAGCCAGGATTGAGGCTTACAACGATGACTCGTTTTTTTCTGGTCGGGTGGCGCTGAGTCCGTCATGGACCGTTGGACTCGATGTGTATAGAGCCCGCACTGATACCATGTTAAAGTCTGGGGTCCCTTCAGTATCCCAGGATCTTAGTAAGTGTTTGTGAGGCTTGTTTTTACCCGATGGGCAATTGAGTCTCAATAGTTCGTAACTATGGTCATTGAAGATGGTAGTTTCCTTCAAACTCCTTTTGGGTAGCTGAAGGGACCTGTGAGATAGTCGCTAGGGTTTCTTGGTTTGTCCCTATGATCTAAGAATTTCTTTTTGATTGCTGACAATTGTCTGATTTGTTATAGTCTGTAGATTAGGATTTCTCCCTTATGTAGTTATTTCCTTAGGATGGGTATTGAGAATGTTTTGATTCTTTTGCAGTTCTTAAACCTTTTTTGTGCTGTAGTTCTTTTAATTGAGAGGATTGAGCATCAAATCTGCATGCTTTATAGTGGCTTAGTCTTTTGCCCTAAAGTTACAGACAGGTGCATTTGGTTGGCAACCATAGTGACTTTTCTGGTGCTGTGGCAGAAACAGTGTCCACAGCTTAGATAGGTTTAAAGTTCCCCCAGATTTCTTTCTGATGGGCATGTGCTTTTGAACTGGGTGAGTAGAAGCACATCTAGTCTATATGGAGAATGTTTGAGTTGTATGAGGTCTTCTGTAACTTAGTCTTGCTCATTGAAGTTTAGTCTGCTGTCTTCTCTTCCTCCTTGTTCTATATTCAGGGAGTTTTGGGAGCATGCTTTTTAGTGTTTTGGAGTATATTACGATAGTTCCTCTAAGATTCGAGGCTGTCATTTATTAGTTTCTAGGCTTTTGAAGAGGTGATAATAGTCATTCTATTTTGAAATTCTTGGGGTCACTGAACGAACAGGAATTCCAGAATATTTAAAGATCGGATTCGTAGGCTTCTATATGTGATGGTCTCTGCCTACGAGTGCAATTAAAAGTTGCTACTACATTGGGATATTTTTTGGGGGTTGCAGGACATTGCATAATTTATGTTTCCTGACCCATCCTGTACCTCCTCACTTTTTGATCTTATCGCACTTACATGATCATTTATATTATTCGAATGGTTAGCCCTCGAAACACAAAATCACCATTAGTTAAACTATGCTCAGTCAAGAGATCTATACCACAACTGAGAAGCACTATCTTCCACATTCTCAGTGGAAAAGGAGTGAAAGTATGATCTCTCCATGGACTTTCACCATAACTAAGAGGAGGATGACAAGATTAACTAGATTTACAAACAAAGCAAAATGATGAACTCTCTAAAGCTGGCTCTTCTATTACCAAGCTCATAATGTTCGACGATATATCATTGTTTGCTTACATCATGGAGCTTTTCTTTGTGCTTAAGGATGCCAGCAAGAAAATAAGAAAGATTTGCCACTTCAGTTTCTCGTTTTTCTAGCATACTACTAGATCCGCTTCATGTCCAGCGGGTATTTGATATCCTATTAACCAAGACAGATGTTTTATTTTAAATAACAAACTTCTGTACCTTCCTGATTTCATTCTTTCAATCGAGATCTGTTCGTCCAGGTTTTGATAGCTTTTACACAGTTTCTTATAATGTTGCATATTACAGAAGCAAACGTCTAATGATAGTTATACCCACAGATGTTTTTGAGAATATAAAATTCATGATTAAGCATGCAGAAGCAGTAAAGAGTCGCTCGCCTCAGTATTGGTTATCTAAATTTTGCTCTGCCTTATTTGTGTCCTTGCTTTGTGCTGTTCGTTGTGCTTACAGTACTCATTTGTTGAGTGCATTTTATGCTTACATGTCTTCTTCTCTTTCTATAGGTGGACGTCTGTGTATACATACACATATGACCTTTTTTTGTTAGGATCCACCATAGTGTCCTTGTTTATAAGGAATTGAGTTAAATCTACAAAGTTTGCAAAGGCGAGAAGATTGCCTTTCACCTTTGTGCATTTAATTCCCACATTTAGGCAGTTAGTTCTTCACTTCGATCATTAATTAAAGTATGTGAGAGAATTAAATGCACAAAGGTGAAAGAAAATCTTGCTCTCTTTGTATGTTTAGTGTTTTACTTCAAAAAAGTTGAATCACTTGTTAGAATACTCGTAAAGTGGGGTATCTTAACAAAAATCATAATATACATGTGTGTGTGTCTTTTCTTTCTTTGAAACCGTGAATTGTTGAATGAGTTCATTGTCATTTTTCTTTGAGGCCATTTGTTATGAGTTTTAGCAAAAGAGTGGGTTCATTGAATCAAAAATGCGAAGTGTGATTTATACACGAGTTTTTTCTTATCCATAAGTTCAAAAATGTTGTATATACACAATATTGGTCTAAGCAAGAATATTTTTCTATGCAAAGCTAAGTAAAAAAAAGCTGTGGACGAAATGAGCTACCCTCATAAATCCAAATGGGGTTCTGCTGAATATTTATTTCTAACTTGGTTTCAGATCTGAAATTAGAGAGTGGGCAAGTGGATGAAGATACATGGCGAGAGGAAATCCATCAATCGGTATATCCCCTCTTTCTAATGCACTTTCATTTAACATTGTGATATCAGAGTCTTTCCTTGTATTATATGTAAATGTTGCAGAATACTTGATTCGTCATTGCCATTTAAATTGCTTTTTTCTTTCTATATTTATCTATGTTCATGGAAATGGTTTATTCTGCTGCAATTCTTTTGGCCAGGCTATAATATCTCCATAACTTTAATTGCTGATTTATAGAGGAATTAGGTCTGGAGGTTTGCTTGTCATTATACAGAAAGAGAAAAAAGCTACTGCATTGTCTTTGTTGTATTGATACAAAGTGACTATAAGGAACAGTTCTGAACAGCTGTGAATAATTGGGGTCAGGGAACACTGCATGCATCTGTTCCTGACCCCTTCCCCGGTTTTGTAAGCTTGCTGACTTACATATTTAATTTTTTCAAACAAAGATATCATTTTCACTTATGCTGAGCTAGTGGTATGATTGGCAAGTGATGTGCATGTAGATAAATGCTATATTTAGTTTCGAAGGCCCACAATCAAATCATTAGAAGTCTTGATGTAAACCCATGTCCCACATTGGTGAGATTTGGGAATTTCGTAAGATTTATATGTGGCTCCTCTACTATCACTTGGCATCGAAGCATCCATGGACTTTTTGGGTGACCTGTGATGGGCCGTGTTTGACCCAAGATCATAGCTGGAGGTGAAATGCGGTACAAGGCGGAGGGTCCTCGCCTTTTCCAGCCTAGGTGAGGCGCCTGTTAGGATTCCAGCCTGATCTAGAACTATTTTCCATATCTAGGAGACGAGCATGCATATTTACCCCATCTGATGGTACATGTCCTCTTCTTTTCAAGGTGATCTTCCCTGTAGGTTCGTTGCTTCGGTCAAAGCCAAGGAATTCCGTAATAGAAGTGCCCTGTGTCTTTTCCTCGTTCTCACCCTAGCCGGTACAGTTCCTGGCGCGGGAATCTGGTCACTGATCCGATTACCGGCACTTGTTCATTTTAGTGCTATGCTAGTTTCAGATTTCGGAAGTTTTAAGCTGGTATTTGGTCCTTTTTGGTCGCCAGAATATGCTGTCTTTTAAGTTGCAACCGCGGATATTGAAATTTGTATTATCACTATTATTGTGACATTGTGACCTTAATTTCATGCATTATTCTTGTTTATACAATGTTTTAAGATGCCTCATAGCATATACTTCATAAATATAAATATTTTTCTATTTCTCGTTCACTTTCCCTTTTGTACGCCTTTATGCCACCTGCCTCTCCGGTTCCAAACTTGACCTCTCGCCACCCACTGCCTTTTACCTTTAATAACTATGCACGATATGCGGTGCTCGGTGGGCCTGGGGGGGGGAGACATAGTGGACCGGGTTTTTGGACCTGGATCGTTACACTTGACGGATTAATTGTTATTAATAGGCATGGAATTTTATTTTATTCAAGACTCTTATTTGGCATTGCTAGAGCAATGGTTCCTTCTTGGGCAAAAAATTCTATAGATTCTTATTCGTGTTAGCTTGATGTACATTATTTCGCCCTTCTAACAACTATGCTTTTAAATGAGTGGCAAGGCCGTGGGTTCAAGTCATCCCACGTGCATTATTACCCCATACACTGCGAGTGCACATGCTTGCTAGCTGTTTGTTTTGTGATGCCCCTGGCGAGGATCTAAATTAAGAAGAATGAAAACTGTAAATCCAGTTGCGATTTCGCTGGACTTCCTATAGATTTTGGACTTGTGTTTAAATAGTCGTCCCTTTGTTGGCTCAAAGCAATGATACGCGTGATTCGTATCAACGGGAATGTTCTCCGGAGACAAATGGAGTAATTCTTTCCGAAGCTTCGAGTGGAATGCGATCTCGTTCCTATGAGGAAGCAATTGCTATGGACTATCAGGCCGTCAAACACTTCTGATTTGCACATAAGGATGTAAATTAGCATCTGGATCTTTCCAAGTCTTCCATGTTTGATTAATTTGCATGCGAGGATGTAACTGTAGCGTTTGAAATTGGCCTCTATTTTCCTACTCTCACACACATTTGATTTGTATACAGTGGGAACGCACTAAATCATCAGTTCTCATTTCAAATTGGTTCCACTTCAATCTACCAACTGCTATTGCATTCTATGATGAGAAACCCAGGAAGCTAAACTTGATACATGTTAGCGAGTAGCTCGAAACCTCGACTTAGGAGTCCACTCAACAGTTTCTTCCTGATAGAAGAGAGTCCAATTCGAGAGACTTAATAGGACCGTTGTCTGTAGAAGAGAAGATGTCAGCTCTGAGATCGACTCGATAAAGATCGAGCTCGAAGGGGATTTTAGCCTTGTTTGGTTATTGAGTTGCACGAGCTCAGCTTGTTTGTTTGACAAGCTTTGCTCGAGTTCAGTTTCATCAAGCTCGAAATATTTTTTCCCCTTGTGCATTATATATATATATATATATATATATATATATATTCGTATGAAGTACGCTTGTTTCGAGCTCGGCTCAAGCTCGATAAAGGATTGGGCTTTTTGGAAATAAACTAATTCATGGAAAATAAGGGGCGCGAGCTAGGCTCAATAAAGCTCGAGTTAAAGTCCAACTCGAGCTCGATAAAGGGTTTGGCTTTTGGGATTTTAACTAATTCAGGGGGAAAAGAGGCCCAGGCTCAAGCTCGGCTCCACAAGGCTCGAGTTCAATTCCAAGTCGAGTAGCTCGAGAGTGGCTCGATAGAGTCTTGAGCTCGCGTTCGGACATGGTTTTCAAGTTCGAGCTCAAGCTCGAAAATCAAAAGCTTGGCTCGGCTCGATAACAACCCTAGCTATAACAGCAAATAGTGAACCCTCAACTGTTTAGCAATGGTTTGCCCGACTCTCACAGCTTCTCTTTGCACAGATCCAGATATCTAGAGCCAAAACAGAACTAATTCAACTACCTTTTCAAGTATGTAAGAATAACTCGTGGAGTAACGGATCCTTATACAAGAATGTTAAGATCATGATTCACCAGATATGCGATGCCTTTGAATTTTTCTTGATCAAGAGAGAATTCTCTTGTCATTGCCCAACCAGCAGGAATCTAACAACTAGCGTGTCTTGGCAGTCGACAAGATTTTTTATTTAATCTGAGGTTAGAACAGAATATCCTTTTAACAGCAAGCTTAAATTCACATTTGAACCTTTCGTAAGGAGGAAAACACCTTTGCCTGTGTACAATTCTTGCTTGCAACCCAAAACACATTGCTATGATAAAAAGGAAATATGTGCTGTTTGTCTGCTAATACAAAACCCATAGGTGTGCTTCCTCTCTCCAGATTGATTGGTTTCCGATTGTTTTTGTAGACTCTGAACGATATTTTGATCACGTTTCAGGTGAGTGGCCCTAAACTATAAGTACACCTATAATGGTTGAGAAGAAGACCAAATGTGTTTTTTGGTGACTTGTCAAAAGTCCTCGGATGATTAAACTTTCAATGTATCTACTCCATTGCATCATTTGTCATCTTCATCTGACTAACTTCTACCATTTTAGTTCTTTGAGCTTTATGTATATAATTGGTTTACCAAGAGGTCCAAGACTGAATGATAGATTGGCTATTTAATTTGTTGCTGATCTTCAATATATATACTAATATATATACATGGTTCTTCTGCGTATCATTATTTGCAAATTGTTCCACTTTATCGTTTTATTACAACATCTCGTTCATGTCCTTTTACTTTGCAGCTCGAGACTTTGAAGAAATTGTTCTTGCCAGAACTTAAGCAAATATACTATAAACTTGCTGCAAATTATCCACAGGTAACTTAACATGGAGACACTTTTGGCTTTCATGACTCAGTGGTAGTGTCAATAAAGAGACAGGATACATCGAATATGACTTTATCTTCACCTTGACACTTCCAGATTGGATCTGCTCCCCAACCAAAGAATCCCGCGATGTACAGAATAAAGGTATTCATAAAGCTCTTAATGATGCATAAAAATCAAATCGCACCACAACAAAAGGAGCTGATTGGCCGGCTTGAGAAAGAGTTCGTCGATTTCTTCAAATTTCAAGAGCTCAGAAGGTCCAATTCGTCGCAACAGCAAAATCAACAGCCCTTACCTACCGTCCATCCATTGCAGGATTCATCTTTTCCGCTCTGTAAAAATTCTGCAAGCAATCTCCCAGATAACCACCTTATTCCAGAATGTGGGCAGAACATTAAACCTCTTCAGTCTGGCACCAATATGCTTCAAGGCATGCAGTTAAAGCAGCAGGATGAACTGGGTATGACGAAGTTTCATCTGGGGAAGCGGCAGTACCCACAAGACCAGTTGGTGCTGCAAGCATTGCAACCACAGAGAGAGCTGTTCAATTTACAGCCGCCTGTGGAGTTGCATGCACATAAAAAAACACAGGGTTCTTGTATGAATGTGACAGAAGTCATGAATGAGAAGCAAGAAATGGCTGATTTAGGGGCTCATGTCCAGCATAATTCTTCAAGGAAGCAGCTGGTAAAACCGAAACCTCCATCCATTAATTCATCTCCCCAACCCGTTCAGGAAGAATCTATTCAACTTTCTCAAAATCCTGTGCCAAAGAAGAAACAGAGGAACTTGCCAAATTCCCCTGTGGAATCTAGAACCCCTTTGCTTATAGCCACTCCAGGATTATCAGTTTCACCCTTGCTTGAAGTCTCTGAAAGTACAGATAATGATCATGGTAACTTTTCAATTGCTCCTTCCGAGTCGAGTGTTGTTGAACAGCCCATTCAGCGTTTAATTAGAGTGGTAAGACTGCATGATTATTTCTTGAAATTAAAACAATTTATTTCAAAAAGTGAATATTCATTGTAAATTACAGGTTAATTCCATGTCTTCTACAACACTTAGAGCATCTGTAGATGCCATGGAGTCTGTGGTTGGTCTAGTTGAGAGGATAGCAGGACCACTACCTGGGATAGCATCTGCAGGAGTAGTTGGTGAGGATTTGGTGGCTATGACTAGGTACCATTTGCAAGAAAGAAACTCCGACGACTTCAACGTGATCAGAGGAGGGACATTGAGGTGCTATCCAATTGCATTGCCACAAAATACTACATCAGATGGAGCCATGAACGTAAGCTTCAGGCAGCTGATTGATTCTGAGATATCTGACTTGGAATCAACTGCAAATTTTCCAAACAAGAGGACTGAGTTCAAGGTACGTTAGGAACATCCATCAATGTGCCACAAGCTCTTGGCTAGTGCCTCTCAAGAAAAATAGATTATATATATATATATATATATATACATATATATAGATTTTGTTAGGATTCCCACTTAAGGAGTATCCTATCAAGTGGCCTAATTTTTTTTTAGATCAAAGTACCGTTATAATTAAATAATGAAGTAGATATTCAAAGGGGCAAAATTGTCTTCTATCTAATGTCGGTATATAATTCTCATATTTAAATAAATAATGTGGAGATTCATTAAATTCATAAATGTGGGAGACTTAAGTGCATAATGGTGAAAGACAATCTTTCCCCTTTTGTAAATTTTATGTATTTAATTTATTCTTTGAATACATGGGTATTTTGGTCCAAACAATATGGGTCACTTGTTAAGATATTCTTTTAAGTGGGTATCCTAACAAAACCCATATTCATGTATATGTATAAATAGAAACACACACGTACACACTTGAGACTAACTTAAACGTTCTTGTATATTGGCACAACAACATTTTGGACAGACATACTAGGTATGACAGTTCCAAATGCCTATCTCAATATTGAACACGTCTATGATACCAACACTCTCACTTAACACACTTCCAAGGTGTCCGGTGAATAATCTTCCTTTGCAAGTCTGTTATGCTGGGGCCGGTCATTACACATAATGGTGCTGAACTATATTCTTTTACCAAATACCTGTAAAGGCTGTAATAGGTCCATCGTTGAAACTAATGGATTTAAACATCAAGAAGAAAAGAAGCAGAACAAGTATTTAACATAAACCAACTGATACCTTCATGAATCATGATAGCCAACTATGTGCTAGCTTCATTGTGATACCTGACTTGACTATTTCTTTTTGAACAGAAACATACCTGACTTAACTATAAGTAGTAGAGTAAGGATGCAAAGGAGAGAAGGGACGAAACCTCAATGGAGGCCGGAAAGATAAGACCAGGAAGCTTTCTAGGGAATTAGAGAATGGAATCAAGTTCCAATAATTCTTGGTCCCAGAACTTATTATTGGAAAGTGCCAAGTACATGAAGTACAAGCAAAAACTATTAACTGGGACTGGGAATATTTGTACACATCCTACACCTAAAATGCTTTTGCCTCTAATGTCCTTTGTCCTCATTGGAATTCCTCTACAAACGGCTGCTGGTGAGCGAAAATTTAAACAATAACGCGGATGCCTACTAGGATTTCTCCGCACATCATCTTAAAGATTGTATTAATCGATTTTTTTTTTTTGATGTATTTGATGCACCGTGCGCGTATATTTTCTGCATGCCATGGCGGTTGGCTATCATTCTATTTTGTAGCTTCTTGCCTTGTCTTTCCTATAGTGACTTCTTGGTTAATATACACATGATGTGTTACTTGGGCAACTTATTTATATTCAGTTTAAGAATATTAGTCAATCATCTTCCTTAATTCCATAAACAAGCTGAAAAGTTTGACTGCAGGCCAGCAAATCTTTAGTAGATGAAATAACGAAGATAAACCGACGACTGATCAACACAGTGGTTGAGCTCAGTGATGAAAATGCCAGTTCAACTACAGATGTTCCTTGTACTGAAGCCAGCCAAGCAACAATTGTCAAGTGCTCTTTCATTGCTGTGTCTGTCACTCCAAGCTTCAGATCTGCACTTGTTTCCGAAAAGCTGGTGCAGTGTTGACCATTCTCTTTTAACTATTTAGATCTATATGCTTATGCTCATTCAACTTTTCTTTGTCTATGCAGTTGCCAATCCAACCTTTAAAATTGCTGATTCCAGGAAGCTATCCAGATCACTCGCCGCTCGTGCTGGACAAGTTATCAACAGTAGCCAGGTAAGACAATTGGTGTCAATGGGATGAGTAAATCCACAGGCATCAATAAATGTGTTACATGTCAATATTCCTTGGTTTGTCATTCTTCGACCTTAAACCTGAAGATCATTAGTGACCATGCACCCAAACTTTCTGCACGCAACCATCTCGCTCGGAAAGCTCTTCAAGTGAACAGAAAATGAAAATCGTGTTCATGACGCTCACTTACAACTTCGATCCATAATTATCCCTGTGATCCAACCAAGAGGCAACCTTTTACATTTATAGTCTGCTTTTTAACTGGGCATGTCCAAAATTTTAAATGCTGTTCCCTCCTTCCCATGGTCTCCTTCCCCTCCTTCAGTTATCCCACATTTAGCTTATATCCTCTATGGTACTCTAGCTATAACCCTCATTTATCCCAGAAATAAACTTCAGATACTAGTGTGTTAATATCATTAA
>JAOWAN010029191.1:0-19956 GCA_028566635.1 Lobelia cardinalis | reverse complement strand
CAGAAAATAGATATAAATTATGATATCATATTCATTATTTTCATCATTCATGTTCATTACATATAAAAAAAAAAAAACCGAGCGCGAGCGCTTATAATATTAAGCGGCCGTGCGCTTAATATACCAACTGCACTTCTTTGGCCTTGATTGGTGTCAACGATTTTTATCAAAGCCAACTAAACACTTGTTGCCCAGGTCTCTTCCCCCTCTTTACGAATTGCCTTCCTTCCCAACCGACCCACCACCTACCATATCCATTTCCCTCCCCCCACTTACCCCTTACCATCAACAAGTCTAATTAAAAACTTTATAAAATTGAAAATCAGTACACTGTGCCAAATACTGTGCGGCGGAAGTGAGCCGGTGGTGATCATAACCAAAGGCCAAAGTACAAAAACTGACTGCCTTTAAATTCTTGAAATTGATTTCTTGTCCTGTTTTTGTTATCAGGTAAATGCAAGTAACTTGCAAGTATCGGCAGTTAGGGCCTGAAATTTCACAAACCCAGTTGGTAAATTTCACAGAACGAAAAACCCACTTCATAAAATCAAAGATATTACACAAATGATGAAGGAAGAGCGGAGAAAGGTGAGACCTTGTTTCGCAATGGGTGCTTTTGAAGCTATTACCCTCGCGTCGGTTTCTACGGTGATTGTTGCTTCCGGCGAGCATGCTACAGGTCAATAATCGTTTGGCAATCATATTCCTTTTGTCAATTGAGTCGTGAATCTTGCTACATATAAGGTATGTCACTTTGATCTGAAGTTTTAAGGCTGGGTATTAACCCGTAAGACAGAAACGGCTTTGGTCATCTTCTTCGGCGGCAGTTAGACCATGACCGGTGAGCATTCCTTCCGGCAAGATCCATGGTTTATCTCATCTATGGAAGGATTAAGATAGTTGTTTTTTGGGTTTGATAGCTTCGCGAATTAACTCTTCATCGTTCTCTCTTTTATTTTCATCTATTTGAATGGAGAAAAAGAGTATTTTGATTGGGATAGAGGGAGAGAAGAGAATAATTCTCAACTTTCGTTCCAAAAATCTGCTATTTATTTTTATGTACAGTAGTGGGTGCTGGGTCGAATGGTGGAGGGGGTTGGATTTATTGGATGGTGGAGGAGGAGAAGTTAGCCGGAGAAGATGGTGATGATTTAGGGGTGGGTAGTGTTGCAGTGGTTTGGGGTGTTGGGAGATGGTGTCCCATTTCATGTCCCATCTTTCTAAAACTCCATTCCTATTGTTTAAGAGACTATGCAAAAAATTTAAATTGTAAATTCTAGTTAATTTAAAGTCCTGCAACAAAAGATGAGATATCCAGATTTTGCTGTGGGGGGATATGGGTGTGGGAGGAAAACGATTTTTTTTTCCTTTTTTTTTCAGATTTTGTAATTAGTTTCAAATCTCCAGTTTAGATTTTATAATTTGATCCAAATGTTAATCCTGTTATTAGTTACACGTAGTGTCTGAGGGAAATGGGGAAGAAAAATGCAGGGTTTTCTTTACTCAATTAACAAAGGATAATTTGGGTGTAAGAAAAATGAATCAAGCTGTAGTGTTTTCGCCCAGCAGGAAGAAAAGTAGAGAATTTAATAGTCGGTAGGGGCACTTGAAAAATGAGCATTACTTTATGGAGGTTTTTATATACAATGCTCCCTGTCTGCATTGAAAGTTTAAGAAAATGAATTTGTATCGGAGTGCACATGCGATACACATTCATTGTTCGATGTAAAGCATCACCAACAATGTGCAATCCACTACGTTGTGAGTATTAATGTTCATCCAAAAAAATTCTCTTCTTACATAACATAATCCTCTTTTTGTAAGTCCTGCTACTTCCTTTAGTTACTTGAATTATAATTTCAGTCATACGATCTGTTAATTAAAAATCTCATATCTTCCACATGTCCTCGGAGATAGATAGCTTTTGACTGATCAGAGAGAACTTGGGTAACTTACCAGATTCTTGTTAGCAAAAATTAACAGCTATGTCATCCTCCTCTTCCTCCTCCTCCTCCTCCTCCTCCTCGACTTGTCAGCAGTTTTCACTGACTGAGATCAGGAAGGCAACCAATAACTTTGACAAGAGAAAAATTTTAGGACGTGGGGGAGAAGGATTTGTTTATCTGGCCGAAATCTGTCTTCCCCGAAAAAAGAAAAAAACTCCAGTGGCTGTGAAGCAATTGAATCCAAACTCTAGCGAGTTTGAAAAGGAGATTCAGACGATTTCCAAGATTCAACACCCCAACCTCGTAGCTCTGCTCGGTTACTGCAAGGAACCTGGTCAGAAGATCCTCATTTACGAGTATATGGAAAATGGATGTCTCTCTGATTATGTAAAGAAAAAGAAGATCACTGCCTGTTTGTCATGGAAGAAACGGCTTAATATATGTATAGGTGCTGCTCGTGGATTGCAACACCTCCACACTCCCACGGAAGAATTTCCGTATGGGATCATTCACCGGGATATTAAGCCTGCCAATATTCTGCTAGACGGGAACTGGGTCGCCAAGGTTTCCGACTTTGGGATGTCAAAGTTGTCCCAGGTTGGACAAACAAAATCGGTCATGAAGACTGGCCTTAGAGGCACATGCGGGTATTATGCGCCCGAGTATCTTATGCACTCCCAAGTATCCAGGAAGATAGATGTGTACGCTTTCGGTGTGATACTGTTTGAAGTGCTATGTCGTAAAAAGCCATGTGATCGAGAGGATGAGAGCTACTACCCCGAGGATGATGATGATTTAGGAATTTGGGCGCAAGAAAATGTTGATGCAGAAATAGAAGCGCAAGTCTCAGGAGATTCGTTAGATGTATTTACGAATATCATAGGAAGAAGCTTGAAACAAGACCCGAGCAGACGCCCTACCATCGATGAGGTAGTGCTGGATCTGGAGAATGCACTCAGATTCCAGGAGCAGGCAGATGAACGGGTTGACCCGAACTCCATCCCCAGGTTAACAATTTGCAGATGCGTCTGCATCTTTTTTAATTTTAGTTTTCTTAATTTAATTTATTACTCTCTAGGGAGTAGTTACTAGTCCATGAAATAAAATACTACATTTAGTATTTTAATCTATTAGTTTGAAGATGAAGTACTCCATATTTAATTGTTATATTTCTACATACCAGGGATCCAGTATCAGTAAATAAAACCAGAGAAGTAAAGAATAAGTTTGGGGGGGGGGGTATAAACCCGAAAGATATATAATAAGTGTATTACATTTAAGATATCACATTTAAGAAATTCGAAAACAAGATATATTTACCCTGAAATGCTAAGACATTTCTTTTGTACTCACTTGTTGTGTAAAAAAAAGTAGAGGAAAATACCGAAAAAGTCCTATAAAAAAATGATGACAAAACTGCAAATCAAATCACTCGATTATTGCTTTATTGCAAGTTGGTAATTCATTTATTTTCTTACTATTCGTACCATTTGCGATAAAATTTCTGGTGACATTTTAATCTTATGTGCCACTAAATTAAAATTTATGTTTTGTAGTGAGGAAAGCGAAGCACAGCATGGACGGCTAGCTGAGGCCATTAACAAAATTGCTCTTGATATTTGCGAAGAAGGCCTTACGAAGGTACTAAACTCATAAGCAAAGGAATTAATACTTTTTTGTTTCCAAATATATGTATATATATGCATATTAGGTATATTCCTGCATATGGTTATGTGAGGTCTTTTCAATAGATAAGTTTTTGAAACTTTTGAGTAAAAAAATCTTGGTTTTTGGTATTTAGCTGCGAACCTAAATAATCCGTGACCTCTGCGAAAATGTTCCATCAAATTGATCTGATGGATCATAGTTAATATCAACTTTAATCCGTAAATAATCAACTATGATTAATCAATATCAACGAACCACTGCATCAAGTTAATGTTGAAGGATAACAGTGTGAGTAAAAAATAACACTACGATTTATCAAATTAATTTTGATGGATCACAGTGTTAGTAAAAAAACAACACTATGATCCATCAAAATAAACAATGATCTAGTAATATCAATTTTGATCCATCCCGTGGTTCGTAGAGTTCGCAAATTATTTGTACTTCTCATTTAAAAAAAAAAAAAAATATATATATATATATATATATATATGCATCTGGTAACTGACTAGGGAAAGGAAACCACTATGCACAAGAATTCCTATCATCATATTTTGATTACTCTGTTACATGTGTTTTCATGCTCAACAAGATCATTTCTTGATACTCTGCAGTCGTCCATTGAAGAAATAAAATTCATAGACTCTGAATTGAAGAAGGCAGCCAGCGATGCTGAAGGGAGTTCGATTGATGATCTCTTAAACGTAGTAGATAGACTTGTTTCCTGTTTAACAACTAAGGCAATTTTAATCCCTTGAATCCTTTTCTACGGAAATATTCATATCCTATTAGGTGTTTTGCAGATCCACATTTCAACCATATTTGGAATATCTCACCAGTTTCTTTTCTTTCTTTTTCTGAAATGCAGGCAGCTAAGATCTTTGACTTCTGTCTTAGATGTGGTTCTTTTATAAGGTCTTGTGAATATGTCATGAATACACTCTTGAGGGTAATTTTCCATTTTAATCTTCGTTTATGTTGGTTGTAGATGAGACATTCTTATTACAAAAGAAAGAAATTAGAACTCTCCAAGGTTATCCCGCGAGGGGAGAGAGATAATAAGACCCTCTCTTATGGAATACAAGTCACCCCGTCAAAAGATGACCCTCTCTTTTCTTTTTTTGTGTCCGTTTATCTTTGTTATTATTATGATTATGATTATTAATAATTATTATTGCGTGTTTTTTGTTCTTTGTGTGTGTGCGTGTTTGTTTCTTCAGACGTTCGAAAATCACAGACTTGCGCGTGCTCTAAAAGAGAGCAATCTTGAGAGTCTTGTTAGAGAGATTTTGCTTCGGTTAGCAGATGAAAGATTTGGCAGTATACAAGCTGTTGAGACACCAATTTTGCCAGCACTGAAACTGCTCAAGCTTAGGATTTTGGTAAACAATAATTTTTCAACACTCATAAGCGTCTGCTGATTACATTTGGCCAGATATTTTTTGGCATTTTATTTGCCTATGTATATTTGCATTAACTTGATATTTGTATTGGCTGGTTAATTACGATGTAGGATAATGCTCAACAAACATCTATATTTGTTATACTGATCAATCTCTTAAGTCCACGGGGACCTTCTAGATGGCCAGCATCTCCACCATCAACGGACGAGTCTTTTGCCACGAGAAGGCAAGAGTTGGTTGTTAAATGCTTGATTAAACTTACAAAGGTGGATCATCTTACTATTTTGTGGTCTTCTTATTTTTCTTCTCTTTTGTATATTGTTGTCCGCATTCCCCCACCCTGTTAAGATCATATCTGGCCCAAATAGTAGTTTTATTTCTACATTGAAGCTATAATTATAGTGGAATTTTTGGAAGACATGTTCAAATATAACTAAAAGGTTACTGATTCTTTGTGTTTTAATGTATTATTCCAATTCATATTTGGACCGCAGCTAAGATGCTCGTGAAAATACATAGGCTACATTACATTATGAAAATGACTACGATTATGCATCTGATCATAACCATTCTTGTTCCCAGATGAAAATTACAGAAATTAGAAAGTAGTAGCTTGTTTTCCATCAACCTTTATAAGGAGTATTTGATTTTATTTTCAGTCTTTGCTACATAATTTGGGTGTGATAACGATTTAAGTGTTTGGATCAGGTTTTGAAGCAGCACATTAGATATTTGTTTCATTCATTATACCCAAAACATTGAAATTCTTCCATGCAAAAAGTGCATCTGAAGCAGATTAGAATGAGTTAGTAAGTAGAGATTCATAAAGCACGAAAGTCTTCTAAAGATAAGTAAATAGACATCAGACATCAGACATCACCCTCTGGCATGCATGGGTTGTGATGTTTGTTGAACTTTGAATCTACGTGACACAGGCTCTTGAAATTACTCTCGAAGATATAGACCTTGACCGCCTTCTTCAAAGCCTCCATCTATACTTGCAAGGACTAGGGATGAAAGAAATTAAAAGAAGGTATGATTGATTTACTGAAGTTCTTCTAGTTTCTTTCGGTTTATAGCAGTAGGTTCTCATTTGTGTCTGCTCAACACTGTCTATTAACTTAATTTGTGTCCCTTCTCTTTTGGTTGGTATACTATACTATATCGGTTATTAAAAGAGCTGCAGCTGATGATAAACCTTTGCGAATGGTGAAAACTATTATATTTCAACTTGTTAAACTTCGGGGAAATGCAATAAAAAGTCATCTTTCGTTGGTCCCAATGGAACCCCAACCAATTATACTCAATTACATCGATCTTAATCTCAGGTACCATTATGCATTTTTTGTTTTTCTATACTATTGTACTTTTTCCGTGAAATATGCCAAAATACCGGACGTTCTAGCAAATAAAGTAGCAACAAACTTGTCAAACATCTAATTTTTCCTATCTCTTGGCTCACAATGATTGAGAACAAGGTTGGGTTGGGCTGTATTGACTTGAGATGTCTACTTTGGTGACTTGACTTCACTTTTGCAGTGAAAGCTTTCTTAGGAATTGCTATATCAGAATGCAGAAGTGCAGCAGCAGTTAATTGGAAGTAAGGCTTTTTTTCCCCCTCAAGGTTGAGGATCAGGGGTCCGGACTTGTCCATTTGTTTTTGGATCATACTCTAATTATTGGAGTTTGATGCAGCCGGCCTCTTTTTCCATTAATCCATCATCAGCAGGTTTGGACTCAGATTCGATAATCAAGGAAGCCATTTTGAACATCTGAACGTATTTTCATCAAAAAATGAGCTTATTCTCCCGAATTTGTTTGAAATGTTGTCCAGAGGCTGTTAAATACCCATTTCGGTTGCATTTTTTTGCTTCGGCTTAATTTGTTAGCGCAATCATGTAGGAGTCTAGGTTTACATCTATGATTTATGGCGCTTGCTCCTGACCATTGTTTGCTAGCATGCATCATATGGCAATGTCTCTAAAATTTCCAGCCTTAAACCATGATTTATTTCTCCCTTCAACTGTACCAATTGCCCCTATTTGTTTTAAAACCATAAATTTTCCCGGCTTAGTTGGTGACTAATTTTTGGCGTCATCAGAATGGTTTCACGGTTTGATTGTTGCCGTCAGTAAGTTGCCTTTTTCCTAGGCCTGTCAAATGGGTGGGTGGGGGATAGGTAAGATGTAGATTGGAATGGGTTAAAATCTATTATAACCTATTTAGTTAAGGGTGGTGTTAAACACCGTACCTAAATTGTTTGATCCCGCACCAATTGTACCAAAAATATCCTATTTATCTATGGCTACTGCCCCTAGGCCCTAGACTTCTCACCCGTCCCAACGGCTCCTGAAACATTTAACTATCCTAACTACTGAGGAGTTTTTTTTTTTTTACTTTTTTAGATGGATAGTCTTTTGATTTGGTTTTTGAGTTTTTGTAATGATTAAAGTAAAAAGTAAGAGAGTAATAGATAGAAAAACTGTGGGACTAATGAGGGAGAACAATAAAAAAACCTGGGTGTTGTTAAATATCGCATATCTTACACATGTCCTCGGAGATAGATAGCTTTTGGCTGAACAGATAGAGTACTTGGGGTAAGTTACCAGATTCTTGTTAGCAAAAATTAATAGCTATGTCATCATCCTCCACGACTTGTCATCAGTTATCACTGACTGAGATCAGGAAGGCAACCAATAACTTTGACAAGAGGAAAAGTTTAGGGCGTGGGGGAGAAGGATTTGTTTATCTGGCCGAAATTTGTCTTCCCCGAACAAAGATAAAAACTCCAGTGGCTGTGAAGCAATTGAATCCAAAGTCTATCGAGTTTGACAAGGAGATTCGGACGATTTCCAAGATTCAACACCCCAACCTTGTAGCTCTGCTCGGTTACTGCAAGGAACCTGCTCAGAAGATCCTCATTTATGAGTATATGGAAAATGGATGTCTCTCTGATTATGTAAAGAAAAAGAAGATTACTACTTGTTTGTCATGAAGCAAAGGCTTAATATATTATATATGTATCGGTGCTGCTCGAGGACTGCAACACCATCCAATTTTACTCGATTACATTGATCTTAATCTTCAGGTACCATTATGTTTGTTTTTTTCCTGTACTATTGTACTTTTTTTCGTAAAATTGCCAAACCTGTCAAAGTCGCTCAATTGGTCGAGAATAAGGTTGGGTTGGGGTGTATTGACTTGAGGTGTCTACTTGGTGACTTGACTTCACTTTTGCAGCAAATGCTTTCTTAGGAATTGCTTTATCACAACTCGAAGTGGCTTCCTCTGGAATTCCCTAAGCAGCAGTTAATTCGAAGTATAAGGCTTTCTTTTTTCCCCTCAAGGTTGAGGATCAAGGGTCCGGACTTCTCAATCTGTTTTTGGATCATACTCTAATTATTGGAGTTTGGCCCAGCCAGACTCTAGTTCGGTTAATCCATAATCAGCTGTTTTGGACTCAGATTCGATAATCAAGGAAGCCATTTCAAGTATCTTAATGTATTTTTCATCAAAAAAGGAGATTATTCCCCTGAATTCGTTAGTAGATTGTTATCGTCAATGGCTCTGACCAGCCACTCTTAATTTTGCTTAGCAGAACATAAATTAATCTGAATGTAAATTAGTAAAGACTTTTGAAGGAGGTTCAAGCAGTCCTTGGTAATGGTATCGCGGTAACTCCATGCTGGAACACCAACATACTTTCATTCATTCCCGCAATTTGCTGCAGTAATTTTTTATATTTTTTTAACAGATGTAATTTTTCTGCTTTCGGGTAACGATCTCCCAGTATACTCAAAATCCTAAAACCAAAAGATATTTACAAACGTAATCCACTGAGACCTACTTAAGCCTAGTTCTGCCACTGTTTAAGAGAAAAAATCACAAAATTTATAAGCTGCAGCTTCATGCAGCAAGCATCAGTAAATACTTCTGCACTAGGACTACAAAACCTGGATATGAGAAAGATTTTTTAAAACATGTAATAACCGACCAGTGAAGAATAATCACTCAGAATCTGTAAATCTCTGCAATAATGAAAAATATTTTCTGCGAAATTTCCTATCGAAAACATCATGTAAAAAAGTAACCTGTTTTATGTTTGCTGCATCATGTATGGCTTGTGTACGAATGTAGTTGGGCTAGGCATTTTAACAAACATCTTAAACACATTAACAAATTAATGGACGAACTGTAGTTCTGCAAAGAGAAAGTTCTAATTTCATCTGTTTAATTACGTGCATCTCTTGCTTTAAACAAATCATGCTCCGACACAATTAAAACAATCGATTTTCAATCTCATTACTTGAAGAGAAAAATGAGCCCACCTTGGTAGGCGAAATACAACCCTCCACCATCTCCCTAGACGAGATACTTTCAAGCACGAGATAACAACAAATACGGGATTACTAACGAGATTACACTTACACCGCCTCGAGGGTTGACGAGATTACACACGTCCCCCCCCCCCCCGAAGCATCTCTCTAACTGCCTCCATGTCAGCAAAACAAACTCAAAAAACTCTGGGAATTGACAACCCTTAACAAACTCACTCGAGCATGGATCAGCGGGACCATTCCCTAAGGCCTCCTGGACAATGACATCAAACGGTATTTGATATATATATATATATATATATGTGTGTGTATTTATTGCATTTTAGGCTCCAATATTTTCGTAAAAAGGCGAAAAGGACCCCCATGTCTTGACTTATTACCATTTAAGCCCTATACTAATTTTTGTTGTTGCAAAATAGTCCATTTTTGACAGAAATCGTCAAAAAACTAACGATGAGGACTAACATGCATAAAATATTTTTTTTCATGGATGTTTTCATCTTTTTCTAACTAGGTAAACTAAAGGGGCTAAATGTAATTAAATGTTACACAATTACATTTTAATTAAATACTTAATTTTTTTTAATATTTATTAAAATTAAAAAAATTTCAATTAAATCTTACTTTAATTAAAATAGTATCTAATTAAAATATACCTTAATTAAACAGAATTATTATCTTAATTAATTTTATTCTTAATTAAATATATATTAATTATGATTAATATATTAATCAAAATTTACTTTAATTAAACCTACTCTAATTAAACCTACCCTAATTAAATCTACCCTAATTAAACATACCTAATTAAATTTATTCAAATTAAACATACCCAAATTCAATCTACCTAATTAAACCTACCCTAATTAAACCTCTACCGACCACACCACCACCACCAACCGCACCACCATCGTCACCAACCAACCGCACCACCACCACCACCATCATCACCAACCGCACCACCATCACCACTAACCACAATCACCACCATCACCCAACACCACCGCCATTGCCGCCCACCAAGCGAGTGCAGATTTTCACCGTCACCAACCAACCACAATCACCACCATCACCCAACACCACCGCCATTGCTGCCCACCAAAAACAGCCGCTCCTACCTCCATTCTCTCCAACCTATCACCCCCAAAATGCAATAAATCCAAACCCAAACCCACCACAAAGCCGCCCCTACGCCATAGCTTCGCAAGGGGAGTTGGGGTTCATCCTCCATCCCTGTTCTCACCATCACCAAACCACAATCCAAACCATCACCACCATCCTTGTTCTCCCTTATCTTCTTCTCCATCCTAGGGTTCGCAATCATCAAAGCCTCCAAATGAAACCTCCCATCACACGAGGCGATTCCTGATGGGTATTACGAAGACCGACGAGGTGGAGGCAGTGGGGGATTGGGCGGAGACGTTGGAGGAGGGAAGGAGGTCACGGAGGGAGGTGTAGGAGAGGGAGGAGGAAGAAGGCTTGATGTTTTAGATTATGAACTGTTCGAAGTCATCGGGAAAAGCTGTGGGGGTCTGGTGGTGAGAAGTTTAGAGAGAGGGAGAGAGAAGGGAGGTGGCTTGGGGGAGACGGGAGGGGGGAGAGGGAAGGGGAGGTGGCAAGGGTTGACGGGAGGGGGAGAGGAAAGGGGAGACGGGAATTGGGGGGGGGAGGGAGTTGTTTATTTAATTTTTTAAATTTAATTTTTTAAAATTTACATTTCCCCCTCCCCCTAAAGTTTAGTTAGATGAAAAATAGTCTAAATACCACTTAAAAGGTCATAAAAATTGCACGTTAGCCCTTCTCCATCAATTTTGAATTATTTTCATCCATTTTTCCCTATTTCGCAACAAAAAAATTAGTATAGGGCTTAAACGGTATGGGGGTCCTTTTCGCCTTTTTACGAAAATATTGGGGCCTAAAATGCAAAAAATCCTATATATAAGGCATTCTCTAACTTTGCACCCAGGGTGCGCACACAAAAACGAATGCATCATCTCCTACTAAAAACACACACACACACACACACGCACACACCAATTTTTTTCGCTAGCTCTCCGAGCTCAAGTGCATACTCTCACGTCGGAGGCCGTTAGCTACGTAAACCCCGACTTGTTCACGGTTTATTCATTGTATCAGGTCGCAGTCCCCAAGGCCCTCAGTTCCCATCGCCAGACGACGTAGACAGGAGGCATTCCTCAGAGGGATTATCTCGACTGAAGCTTTTTGCAGCATCAGATTGGTTCTAAGGTCGGGAATCGACGCACGTTTGATTCTCTCCCTTCATCTTCTCTGGGAAATCATTTCATACGACCATGACGGTCCTAATATCTAACGACAATGGCTCCAGAAACGGAATTGGGGCTGGCAACAACAAAGCTCAATCGGCACAGATTCCAGCTCACTCATCTCCACAGCCCACCGTTGCGAATCAACCACTTATTTCGACGGGACCAGCCATTTGAGCCGACCCCGCTTCTAATATGGAGTTGACTCATTCACGCTGTCCGCAACCACATCAACGACAGGTCATCGACGTGACCAACCAGGTCGAATACGGAGCTCTAGATTGATTCAGGAACAATGAAGTAAGCAAGTTTCCTGGATTCCCAGTTCACCAAGGAGCCGATCCCGAGATGGAATTTCGATGTCTCACTCAAGAGAGTGAGGTGATCAACATGATCATCTCTAACCAGAGGAGAACGACGGAGATCTTCAACCGAGGACTGGGACTACAGCTACCTCCTGTCGTCCACATAACAGTCTTTTTCATGCCCCTCCAGTCAGGGTTGCTTCCCTATGTGCTGATCCACACCATACGCCCTCAGGTCGATGCACGAATTATGAGCAAAGGGAAAGGTCCTTTGGAGTTCGGAAGAGTCAGCGTACGTTCTCGACTCGATCCAAGAGCAAAGCCCAGGCAGCCTATCATTAACATGTTGTCTATCTCAACCGCACGATTGAGATATCGAGACAACTCTAGCGATGAAGCGAGTTCACATCCCAAGTCCCGCCACTCTCAGCGAGGCGGAAGGAGAAGCGGTCGAGATAGTCCCCCACAATCCTCCTCCAACACTCTGGTGGCCGAGGAGGAGATTGCAGTCTGTCACCGAGTCGAAACGAGAAACGATCACTCCAAGACTCGTCAACGTCACTGAGGATAGTTGTTTCACCCCGTGGATACTGGAAACTCCTATTGATGGCAGGCTCTCGAAGGCCAACTTCAGCATGTACAACAGCAAGACGAAAGCCATTGACCACATAAAGGCATTCGACGGAAAAGTTGGTCTGACTACGAGAGAAGAGACCTAATGGTGTCGAGCTTTCGCAACAACATTCGAAGGGAAGGTAGTGTCCTGGTACTCTCGCATCTCATCAAACTCGGTTAACAGCTACGTCGAGTTCAAATCACTCTTCCTCAAAAAGTACAAGTACACTGAGATTAGCGATGCATACGGCCCTTCTATATGGCCCTCAAGATGAAGACCAAGGTGAAATCTTGATCGTATAGAAGAGTTCAAGTGATGTTGAACGTCCATTTATTTCCAGCAAATACACCCGTTCAAAAAATACGATAAGGGCAAAGAACCGTGGCTTGAAGAAATCCCTTGAAGTTTTTCTGAGAAATTTAGAGAGAAAGAGATATAGGAAAAAGAAGATAGAATTTAAAGGGAGAAAAAATATTAGAGGAGTTTGTCCTTTGACAGTAAAAATAAAATTGTTTATGAGATTGTACTTTAACAAAAAATTTAATGAATGAGATTGTCCTCTAACTGAGAAGAAGAAGGACTGTTTGTCCTGTTTAGAGTGTTGTGCGCAGTGAAATGGCAAACAACAATGACACTAACAATATCTAAAATGGAAGCGAGATCAAAAGGCTAATACCTTTAATCTCATCCTTTCAAGATACCCACTCATGGCGTTTTTCCAAAGAACAAACAGGATGTCTTCGTCTTAGAACGAGATCAGGGCGTCCTTCTCCTGGAAGGAGATTACGGGGTCTTTCTCCTGGAGGGAGATTACGACGTCTTTCTCTTGGAAGGAGATTACGACGTCCTTCCTTAAGAATAACAATCCAAACGCGGAAGCAAAACCAACAGAACAACCAAAGCACACCACACACACACACAAATTGAAAGTAAAGGAGACAAAAAATTTACGTGGTTCGGAGAAATCTCCTACTCCAAGGGCGACAGCCATAGATACTATATTCAGATATTACAAACAAGTGTATCACTCTTTCTCAAGTGTATCACTCCTAAATGTCTCTCTCTCACCAAAATGCCACGCCCTAGATACATCCCAACACTAGGCTACTTCTAGTCTCCAACAACGTAGAAGATGAACCTAGACATGTTTTTGGAAGATCAAGAGCCAGGACTACACAAAAGGAAAAACACCTAGGGAAACATCAAAGGACAAATCTAGAAGCTCTCCTCTCGAGCCAACCAACTTTAACAATCTTCACCTTGGCGAGAGACGCGAACCAATCCCAACCATGTAACCAGCTTGACTGCCACTAAGTCTACTGGTTACGTCCTTCCTTCGATATTGATGAGGTTCAAACAATGCAGTAACTTATCTCGACTTACCACTTTAGTCAACATATCAACAGGTTATCCGCAGTTCCAATCTTCGATAACCGAATGTTCCCTTCATTGATGATTTCACGAATGAAATGAAAGCGGACATCTATGTGCTTGGTTCGAGCATAACTTGGTTCTTTGATAAACAAATAGCACTCTGGCTATCACAAAACACCTCAACGTGCTTCTGAGCAATCCCCAAGTCATTAACCAAACCATGCATCCAAATGGCTTTCTTGAAAGCCTCAGTAACTGCCATATACTCCGCCTCGATCGTAGAAAGAGCAACCATGGATTGGAGCGTTGAACGCCAACAAATGGGTACACCTGACATGGTGAACACATATCCCGTAGTAGAGCGACGCTTGTCTAAGTCACCGGGATAATCAGAATCCACATAGCCAACTACGAGTTTGTCGAGATCAAACTTTTCCTTCTTCCGAAAGATGAGACCAACATCAATAGTACCTTGGATTGTGCATGTACCGACTTACCATACTCACAGCGTGAGAAATTTCTGGTCTCGTACAAACCATAGCATACATCAATGCTCCAACTGTGTTGGCATACGTGTACACTCTCCCTCTGTCTCATATCTTCATCCGAATTAGAACACATCAAAGAACTTAGCTTGAGACACTAGGCCAAAACTTGAAACTGGCGACGAAAATTTGCGACGAATTAGACTTCGTATTTGCGACGTTTTTTGCGTCGAAATAATGAATCAAAAAACGTCGGGTTTTGGTCCGTCGCAAAGGATGCGACGAATTTCTCACAAACGTCGCAATAGTTGCGACTATATTTTTGCGACTTTTTATTTTAGTCGCAATATTTATTTTTAAATTGGTTATTATTTGTTTATTAATTATTGCATCGAAAACAAAAAACGTCGCAAATCCCACTATTGCGACGATTCGTATAAAACCTCGCAAATTTCGCAACCAGTTTTCTCCAAAGAAAGTTGCGAATTTGCGACGAAAATATTATTTTATGTCGCAATTTTTATTTTTCCAGTAATATTTATTTTCTATTTTGCGACGATTTCTTAAAAAATGTCGCGATCTTCAAATTTTTCAATGCTTATATATTCTTATTTTGCGACGATTTTTTAAAAAACGTCGCAAATGTTTTTTCTTTTCTATACACCTGTGTTTTTCATAAAATAACTAATGAGAACTCAAATTTGCGTTTTCATAAATTACCATAAATTAAACATAATAGTAACCAAAATACTACATTACCCAAATAGATACTTAAAAAATATCAAAATGTACATAAATTCATGACCATGATGTTTCAAGTATCCAAAAACATATTTAAATACTAAATCATCAATTTTCATCTTCCTCTTCGTCTCGGCTCGACTAGAGTTTGGTGTATTATTTTCCCTCGAAAATGAGTGACCAATGTTGTTTCAAGTAGGAGACAACTGAATCCAACGTTTGCTCCAAATTCTTCACTTTATCAACCAATTCGGTGTTCTTTTCCTTTATCGCTTCAAAATCTTCATCACGACTATTGGACATTAATCTTGACTTTCTCTTCCCACTTGAAGCTGAACCAAAGCCGAGTCCTTTGGTGTTTCCCATCACTTGTTGTAATGCAAGCGTGTTGGCAATGGTTTCATCACTTCCTTTCTCTAGATATTCATTATAGACTTTGTGGAGATCTGCCTAAACAAAAAATATCAATGGCATCTTTGTATAAGAATTATTTTTGCTATAGCAATGAAAATCAGGCCTCATTCCATACATCACAATTTTAAAATTTTAAAAAAAAATGAAAATGACATTCAATGGGCTGCATTCACACAGCAAACAACCTAGATTTATTTCTCATTCATAGAGATGAGATCTATTGCACAGCAAATAAGATCATAATGCAACAGGTGGTAATTTGGCTTCCCCTAAGCAGTAGCAGTTAACCACACACCTTCAGCATCTCACCACATCTTTTATGAAAAAAATGAGAGAATGAAAATAGAATAACCTACACTTTTAATGGTATTACATAAAAACATTATTATAAATGGTGAGTGAGTGTTTTGGCAGAAGAAAGAGGGAGGGATTAGGGCTTTGGAGGAATAAGGTTTTTAATTTTTAAATAAAAAATACAAAATACTCCTTTTATATTTGTGGCTATTATCAAATTTCAGTCACTACATAAAATCTTTTAAACGGTAAGAAATTTAAATGGCGACTATTTTTTCATTTCCTCGCAAGATCCTAGAAATAATTTTCAAACTTGCGACAATATTACTCTATTTTAGTCGCAATATTTAGTCCAAAAAAATTAATAAAAATTTAATTTCCTTATTAAAAAACATTTTTGCGACTATTTTTATTGTTTAGTCGCGAAAAGAGAAAATTTTTTTCAGCTTTTGCGACAAAATTTGAAACGTCACAAATTTGCGAGTTTTATTATATTTTAGTCGCAAGTGCTGAACACAAACTAATATTTTTTTTTTCGGTAAATTTTTGCGACTATTTCTTCTTATTTAGTCGCTAATTTGCGTCGAAAATAATTTCGTCGCGAAAAATTCGTCGCTAGTTTCGTGTTTTGGCCTAGTGAGATGAGAAGCGAGTGGCGTACTCCCAGGCTTCATTGAACAATGCATATCAAATCGCTGCAGAACCTTTTTCAGATACTGAGCCTGACTCAAGCAAATTGTTCCATCTTTCCTATCTAGCTCGATGTATCTCCATTTCAAGAATTTTCCGAGCTTCGCCCAAGTCTTTCATCTCGAACTCCCTACTGAGCTGAGACTTCAATTTATCGATCTCCACCTTTCTCTTGGATGCAATCAACGTATCATCAACATACAAGAGAAAATAAATGAAGGAACCATCTCAAAGTTTACGAAAGTACATACAATGATCGTACTGGCTACGAGTGTACTTATGCTCCACCATAAACTAGTCAAATTTCTTATACCACTGCCGAGGAGATTGCTTCAATCTTTACAAGGACTTTCTAAGCTTACAAACCCAATTTTCTTTTCCTTTGACTCTAAACCCAGCCGGTTGAGTCACATAAATCTCCTCTTCCAAATCTCAATGTAAGAATGCTGTCTTTACGTCGAGTTGAGCAAGTTTGAGATCAAACTGAGCTACCAAGGCCAACAATATCCGAATAGACGAATGCTTTACCACCGGCGAGAAAATCTCATTATAGTCTATTCCCTCCTTTTGGGTGTCACCTCTAGCAACCAACCGTGCCTTATAGTGAATTCCAGGAGTGTCCTCCTTCTTCGCATACACCCATTTGCACCCGATAGCCTTCTTTCCTTTTGGAAGTTTCACCAACTCCCAAGTCTTGTTCTTCTCGAGCGATTTCATCTCGTCATTCATGGCTTTCTTGCCATTTCATACCATCTTCATTTTGGACAGCTTCTTTGTAGATACTGGGAACTCCTTCAATCACTGAAATATAACAAAAATAAGAAAATACAATAGTTATTTATCAAATTTTTACATTGATTCATCAGATTCTTACATCAATTCATCAAATTAATACTGATTCATTAAATTTTACCACTGATCCGTCACATTCTAACATTGATCCATTAAATTTTAACACTGTTTTATCAAATTTTTATACGATCAATTAAAATGACACTGATCCATCAAATTTTTTCACTGATGTATCAAATTTTTAGTGAAAAATGACGAAAATGTCCTTTATCCGAGCTTAAATTACAATTTGTACCACCATCACCCTATTTATTCTCACCTTCTAATGTTTTAGATGTCTAACGGTTAAGATTTGTTCTTAGGTTCTCATTTTATTTGTAGTTCTCATTTGAATAACTTTCAATATATATATTTTTTCATTTTTTCATTTTTTTTAAAAAAATTCAATTTTGTAAATTGATTTAAATATTTGTTTAGATTCTACAATTTGGTCCAAATGTTAATCCCTTGATCACTAACGCATAGTGTATGACCCAATTCGATATTTTGAGTTTTGACTGGAGGGAAGACTGAGGCAGGGCAGACTTGGCTGAGGGAAATGAGGAAGAAAAAGAGCAGGATTTTCTTAATTCAATTAGCAGAGGATAATTTAGGGTAGGTGCACTCGAAAAATGAGCATTACACTTTATGGAAGTTTTTATGGTTGCGTTTGGATGGGTGATTTTTTGATTTGGTTTTTGGGGTTTTGTAATGATTATAGTAAAAAGTAAGAGAGAGATAGAGAGAAAAAGTATGGGATCAATGAGAGAGAAAAATCAGAAATCAAAACCCAAGAGAACGCAACTATATAAAATGCTCCGTGTCTGCATCGAAAGTAAGAAAATGAATTTATATAAAATCCTCCCACTCAAACAATGGATTATAAAATATTTAACACATTGGTAGAGCAGCCATCACCAACCATCGTGCCGTCCCCAAAATCGCCAGTATTGATGTTCATCCAAAATTTCAGTCACAGATCTGTTAATTAAAAATCTCGTATCTAATTCCACATGTCGTCGGAGATGGATAGCCTTTGACCGATCAGAGAGAGAGAACTTGGCCGGGTAAGTTACCAGATTCTTGTTAGCAACAAATGAATATATAGCTATGTCCTCCTCCTCCTCCTCCTCCTCCTCCTCGACTTGTCATCAGTTTTCGTTGACTGAGATCAGGAAGGCAACCAATAACTTTGACAAGAGAAGAATTTTAGGACGTGGGGGAGAAGGATTTGTTTATCTGGCCGAAATCTGTCTTCCCCGAAAGAAGAAAAAAACTCCAGTGGCTGTTAAGCAATTGAATCCAAACTCTAGCGAGTTTGAAAAGGAGATTCAGACGATTTCCAAGATTCAACACCCCAACCTCGTAGCTCTGCTCGGTTACTGCAAGGAATCTGGTCAGAAGATCCTCATTTACGAGTATATGGCAAATGGATGTCTCTCTGATTATGTAAAGAAAAAGAAGATCACTACTTGTTTGTCATGGAAGCAAAGGCTTAATATATGTATCGGTGCTGCTCGAGGACTGCAACACCTCCACACTCCCACGGAAGAATTTCCCTATGGGATCATTCACCGCGATATTAAGCCTGCCAATATTCTGCTAGACGAGAACTGGGTCGCCAAGGTTTCCGACTTTGGGATGTCAAGGTTGTCCCAGGTTGGCCAAACAAAATCGGTCATCAAGACTGGCCTTAGAGGCACATGCGGGTATTATGCGCCCGAGTATCTTATGCACTCCCAAGTATCCAGGAAGATAGATGTGTACGCTTTGGGCGTGGTACTGTTTGAAGTGCTATGTCGCAAAAAGCCATGGGATCGGGAGGATGAGAGCTACTACTCCCAGGACGATGATGATTTAGGGATTTGGGCGCAAGAAAATGTTGATGCAGAAATAGAAGGGCAAGTCTCAGGAGATTCGTTAGATGCATTTACGAATATCATAGGAAGAAGCTTGAAACAAGACCCGAGCAGACGCCCTACCATCGATGAGGTAGTGCTGGATCTGGAGAATGCACTCCGATTCCAGGAGCAGGCTGATGAACGGGCTGATCCCCACTTCATCCCCAGGTTAACTAACAATTTGCAATATTTTTTAACATTACTCAATTTTTTCTTTAATTTATTATTTCTCTCTCTCTCTCTCTCTCTCTCTCTCTCTCTCTCTCTCTCTCTCCAGGGAGTAAGTAGTTACTTGTCTATAAATAAAACCCAACAGACGCTCACATCGATGATGTATTGCTTTATTGCAAGTTTGGTCATTCATTTTTAAAATTTTTTTTTTGGGTACCATTTGCGATATTACTAATTTAAAATTTCTGTTTTGTAGTGAGGAAAGCGAAGCAGAGCATGGAAGACTAGTTGAGTCCATTGACAAAATTGCTCTTGATATTTGCGAAGAAGGCCTGTCGGAGGTACTAAACTCACAAGCAAAGGAATTAATACTTTTTTGTTTCCACACACACACATATATCTATACTATAAATGAGAGCAGTGGAACCCATTGACAAATGAATAGTAATGGCAAATGAATAGTGTGTGTTGGAAAGAGAATGTTTTATTTATGGG
>JAOWAN010029181.1:0-19974 GCA_028566635.1 Lobelia cardinalis | reverse complement strand
AATTAGCGACGGAAAATGTTAAAATAGCGACGGATTCCGTCGCTAATTAGCGACGGAAAATTTCCGTCACTGTTTCTGCCGTAGCTATTTAAGCCTTTTCTAGTAGTGCAGGCTTGAAACATCCCACGTATTTTACCACTACCACTCCTTTATCATTTTGTCATCTGTCTCCCCACATCCCGTACCCTATATATACATTTCAAATCATCTCCAGATTTTCTCATTCGCAATAATAAAAAAAAAACATATACACACCCACAACATTAATCCACCACCAATAATAACTGTCCATCATGTCTGACGGATCAAAACTAGCATCCCATATCATCCCGACCTGCAAAACCGTTAAATTTCTAACGGCAGTAACAGTCGAAGTGGCTCTCCTGACCTTATCAGGGGTTACCATAACTGGAACAGTAATAGCTTTAATCATGATCACATCTATCCTCGTCATCTTTAGCCCCGTTCTCGTCCCAGTTGGGATAATTCTCTTCTTGATCACCAGTAGATTCTGGGTCTCCGGTGGTTTTGTGCATGGTGGCTGCGATGGTGGCGTTGTTGTGGATATACTATATTGTCTGGCCAAAAAACACATTTGAGTTACCATAGAGTTATATTTGTATGAAAATAATGGAGATCGATTCTCTTGAATGAGAGATATTGTGATTAAAAATAAATATTCAAATAATGCAGATCTTGTTTGATTAATAAATGTGTTCTTTCTTTCTTTGTATGAATTAGCTTGAACTAATGATATATTTCTTCTTTATTTATCAAAGAAATGTGAATAGAAAGATAAGATAAATGCGTTTGATAATTAAAAAAATTTTAATTATTTAATTATTACCATTAATTTATCAAATTTTAAGAAATTTTAAATACCACTACATACCCCCACTAAGTTTCTACCTTAAATAAGATGTAAATATTGATAAACATTTATCAAGATTTAATTAATTTGAATAAAAATTAATAGTTGAAGATCTACGGTTGGACTATTTATTATATCCATATATATACCATGTTTTAGATTCCAATAATTATTATTCTTGTTATAAGAATATGAAGTAAATCATCATTAAAAATTGTTGTCGAGGATATCAAACACGTCGCCAAAGAACATCTGATGCTGGGAGCCGACAAGCTAGAAATGGCAAGGATGAGAAGGAGTACGAACATCGATAAGCCTATATAAAAAAATATTTAAAAATACAAATTAAAATTACTCAAATAATTGCTATTAAGATAAGATTTGTGTTTTGGCTCAATTAATTTATGCATACTATAATTGTTTCTTAATTTTCTTTCGAAACCTTGTAAATAATATTTGCTATCAAACATACGATTATGTTAGCTCTGTTCGAATTTGTAAGTTTAACTTGGCCTCCGACATACATAATTCGGACTTGGCTACTATTGTATAAGCCTTTAGGACACAATTTAGTATGAGATGTTCTAGCTAGAGTACAATTTCATACTCTACATTCACACCTTGGAGAAAATATAATTAGACCCTAGCGGATAACAATCAATCCTTTAACCTGACACTTATAACTATCGATTTGGTTCTAACGGGCCTTTTCGTCCAATTACTTAAAAGGATGTTATCCAAACAATGGCATGTTTATGACGCATGCCAATCTTTCAAGGGTAATTTGATACACATTTTTACCATTTAAATTAATGATGATGGTATTATTTAATATTTAATCCAACTTAGTAATTAAAAGGTTGATTTCTAAGATTATGAACAAGTAACAAAATAAATCCTTAAATTAGTAGATTTAGTTTAAATTCAGTCATTTTTCTTTGAAGAAACTTGTTAATTCCGAACAATAATATAAATAAGTAAATAATATGAAAATTTTATTTGGGAATTTAATAAAATGGAACTAATTAAGTAAAATAACGAAAAAAAATATACATGAACTAAACCCTAATTAATAATATGAACAAGTAAATTAAACTGAAGTAGATAATTTTTGAAAATTATTTGATTGCAATTAAAGATAGCAATTAATTTATGGATTTCTTTTGTTATTTTTTGTTATTTATTAAAGGGATAACTGATCCCTGTACTTTGTCCGTTTTGTGTGTGCAATATTTTTTGGATGATAATCGTTAAGAAAATGGATGGAATGGTCTATTGAAATCAAATTGATAGTTAAAAGGGTCCTAGTTAAAAGAGTCAGGGCGGAGGATTGATAGTTATTAGGGTCTCTTAGAATTTTGGCAATACTCCTACGAATAAGTATTTTAAAAGTAACATTTCAAAATAAATATTCTAAAAGTAATATTTTTTCCTTACAATATATAATTATCATGAACAATTATATATGAAATAGAAGGAAAGTAATTAGGGCCTTATCGTATTTTCATCTTCATACCTTGCACTTGAAATTTGCAATCCATGGAAACACCATAAAAAAAAAAATTCTTAAAGTCATAATTTTTTTTTTAAAACTAACTTTTAGGTTTCCTTGAAATCCTGCTTCATCATCGAACTTTAAACGTGCACGAAATAACCTCAAAAAATATATGATTTACTAAAAAAATCTTTTTCGTCTTAGTTATTAATTCATTAAAAAAGTTAATGAAATCGCTAAGTCCGCTTAATTACGAGGTGATCACCAACTCAACGTAAAGTTTTTGGTCACATCACAAAATATATTTATCATACATATGATTAATTATTTTATCGTATAGTTTCTCTGAGGTTAAGTTTTATGAATTCTGAAAGTTTGATGGCATCTATTTTAATTTCATGATCAAATAAAGAAGAGCTCCTGAAATTGGTTAATCGTGTAGCTATAGATATATACAACCATATATTTCCTACTGGTTAATCAGTTTCTTGCTGCCAAATTTACTCAGATTGTACATACAACGGTAGAGCAATGCAATAAGCTTCTACTTTAATGAATTGTGGCCTGCAGCTGTAGATTGACCTCCTCTAGAAAAATAGAGCTCCGAAGAATCCTATCTTTGAGATTCAGTGTGCGAAGAAGTTCAAGAAGTTGCTGTCATGAATGCTATAAACAAATCGAGCAAGTGAAGTAAACATGAATTGGAGGTGAATCTTCAAGATTAGAAAGTGTTTCAATAAAAATTGAAGAAGAAAACGAGCTATGTGTTATTTGGATTTTGGATACACAATTTTTTCTTATAGAATTAAATTCATACTCAAAACAATTTTAAAAGTCAATTAGATACATATTTTTATCACTTTTTTTCTTCCCAACTATATAATTCAGTTTAAATTATCATAATAGAATTTCTACTAAATTGATATAAAAATAAATGAGCATATCTCCCGTACCAACAAGCCAACCCCCACCTTTCCCCTGTAACAATCTTACATCAAAACTCTGCTTGAAACACTTCACGCATTTCAACACAACCACTCCTTTATCACTTTGCCATCTGTCCCCCCACACCCCGTATCCTATATATACACTTCAAATCATCTCTTAATTTTCTCATTCCCACCCACAACATTACAAACACACCCACAACATTCCACCGCCAATAATAACTATCCATCATGTCTGACGGACCAAAACTAGCATCACATATCAATCCAACCTATGAAATCGTTAAATTTTTAACGGTAGTAACAATCGGAGCAACTCTCCTGACCTTATCAGGGGTTACCTTAACTGGAACCGTGATAGCTTTAATCATGATCACACCTATCCTCGTAATCTTTAGCCCTATTCTTGTCCCAATTGGGATAGTTCTCTTCTTGATCACCGGTGGGTTCTTCGTCTCCGGTGGTTTTGTGGTGGCTGCGATGGTGGCGTTGTTGTGGATTTACTATACTTGTCTTGCCAAAAAACACATTTGAGTTACTATGGAGTTATATTTGTATAAAAATAATGGAGATCGATTCTCTTGGATGAGAGATATTGTGATTGAAAATAAATATACGAATAATGGAGATCTTGTTTGAATTAGCTTGAAGTTATGATGTTATATTTCTTCTTTATTTATCAAAGAAACATGAATGGAGAGATAAGATAAATGTGTTTGATAATTAAAAATTTTCAAAATGTTTAATTATTACCATTAATTTGTCAAAATTTAAGAAAATTTAAATACCACTACCCAAATAAGTTTCTACCCTAAATAAGATGTAAATCTTTATAAACATTTATCAAGATTCAATTAATTTCAATAAAAATAGTTGAAGATCTAGGGTTAGACTATTTAATATATACACATATATACCATGTTTTAGATTCTTATTATTATTATTATTATTGTTATAAGAATATTATGAAGTAAATCATCATTAATAATTGTTGTCGAGGATATCAAACATGTCGTCAAAGAACATCAAAGGATGAGAAGGAATACGAACATCGATAACCCTATATCAAAAAATATTTTAAAATACAAATTAAAATCACTCAAATAATTGCTATTAAGATAAGATTTATGTTTTGGCTCAATTAGTTTATGCATACTATAATTGTTTCTTAAATTTCTTTCTAAACCATGTAAATGATATTTGGTGCAAACATAAGATTATGTTAGCTCTGTTCGAAATTTAGCGAAAAATTAAATTAACTAATTTATAAGTTTAACTTGGCCTCCGACTTACATAATTCGAACTTCGCTACTATTGTATGCAATCCGAGAGCATTTTCGGACACAATTCAGTATGTGATGTTCTAGCTATAGTACAATTTCTTACTGCACATTCACACCTTAGAGAAAATATAATTAGACCCTAAGCTAATAACAATCAATCATTTAACCTGACACTAATAACTATATATCGTTTTGGTTCTAACAGGTCTTTTCGTCCAATTACTTAAAAGGATGTTATCCATAAAATGGCATGTGTACAACGTATGCCAATCTTTCAAGGGTAATTTCGTATACGTTTTTGCCATTTAGTTTAATGACGATGGTATTATTTAATATTTAATTTAACTTACTAATTAATAAAAGGTTGATTTCTAAGATTCTGAACAAGTAACAAAATAAATCCTTAAATTAGTATATTTAGTTTAAATTCAGTCATTTTTCATTGAAGAGCATATATTGAAACTTGTTAATTCTGAACAATAATATAAATAAGTAAATAATAAGTAAATTTTAATTGGGAATTTAAGAAAATGGAACTAATTAAATAAAATAAAGGAAAAATATATACAGGAACTTAACCCTAATTCATATTACGAACAAGTAAATTAAACTGAAGTAGATAATTTTTTAAAATTATTTGATTGTAATTAAAGATAGAATTAATTTATGGATTTCTTTTATGATTTTATGTTATTTATTAAAAATGACGAGATGAAAGGAGGAGCTAATATACCTAATTTCCGGTTCTGCGTGTGCAACATTTTTTGGATGATAATCGTTAAGAAAATGGATGGAATGGTCTATTGAAATTAAATTGATAGTTAAAAGGGTCGGGTCAAAGGATTGATAGTTATTAGGGTCTCTTAAAATTTTGGCAATACTCCCACAAATAAGTGTTTTAAAAGTAACATTTCAATATATATTCTAAAAGCAAAATTTTTTTCTTACAATATATAATTATCATGAACAATTATATGAAATAGAAGGAGTAATTTTATGGCCTTATCGTATATTCGTATTTTCACCTTCACACCTTGCACTTGAAATTTGCAGTCCATGGAAACACCATCAAAAACAAATTTTAAGGGCGTAATTTTTTTTTAAAACCAATTTTTAGCTTTCCTTGAAATCTGCATCACCATCGAACTTTAAACGTGCACGAAATAACCTCAAAAATATATGATTTACTAAAAGATCTTTTTCGTCCTAATTATTAAAGTTAATGAAGTTGCTAAGTCCGCTTAATGACGAGGTGATCACCAACTCAATGTAAAGTACTTGGTGACATCACAAAATATATTTATCATACATATGATTAATTATTTTATTGTATAGTTCCACCGGGGTTAAGTTTTATGAATTCTGAAAATTTGATGGCATCTATTCTAATTTCTTGATCAAATAACGAAAAGCTCCTGAAATTAGTTAATCGCACAGCTATAGATACATACAGCCATATATATTGCCTACTGGTTAATCAGTTTCCTGCTGCCAAATTTACTCAGGTTGTACGTACAACAGTAGAGCAAAGCAATAAGCTTCTTCTTTAATGAATTGCGGCCTGCAGCTGCGGATTGATCTCCTCCAGAAAAATAGAGCTCCGAAGAATCCTATCTTTGACATTCAGTGTGCGAAGAAGTTGCAAGCTCCATGAACACGCTGCTGCTGCAAAGCAGGGTAAAGGAGTTTATTAAGGGTGCAGATTAATTACTAGCATCTGCCCGATCCATGGACACGCTGCTGCTGCTGCTGCTGTAAGCTCCTACCGACAAACCGTACTGTTTTTAACTGTCGAATTGGCATGGGCGCGCACACACACACACAGTTGGAATACTTAAATTTCTTAGAATTCAAATGTACTTTAAGCTTTGATAAAATTAATTTGTAAATCAAGTGACGTTACAGACAATTGATCATGATACTAAAAACCTTTACACGAGAGATCCAGTCACAAATTGAGTCCGTAACTTGAGCAAAGTCCATCGTTGTCACGTAGAAGCTGATTCTGGCGCCGATTTCTTCTGTACATCAAGAACTTCTTCAATAATCCTCCTCCATATGAACCCAACTGAAACCTTGACCCGTCTCTCTCTCTCTCTCTCTCTCTCTCTCTCTCTCTCTCTCTCTCTCTCTCTCTCTCTCTCTCTCTCTCTCTCTCTCTCCCTACATGGCTGTAACCTCTTATGGGGCTCCTGGTGGAGCTTAAGTGAAGTGAGTCAGTCCATGGCTTGAATTTGAGATATAAATTGACATATCAATAGTGTATATCGTTTTGGCTTCAACCACGTATTTGCAGTTGCCTACTTTCCTTTGCAGCTTCATACCCTTCGCTTCAAAGAAATCTTGACAAAAGTAACGACCACTTAAATGAAACTCCTCCCGCTCCTATCGTTCTTCACCATTGACGGCGAATTGCAGCTTTCTTCTTATCCCTCCAAGGTAACAACTCTTCTTCTATGGACTTTTCTACATATATTTTTTCTTATTCTTACTGTTTACTCTCCGGAGAAGAAGAAACAATTCGTGAGATTATCTTTTCATAATCGCTCTAAGATGGCTTGCTTGTTAACCGTCAGACAAAACTACTCAAAGAAATTTCGCTTGCATATGACAGTAATGAGTGGGCTGAGAGCACACGAAAACTACAATCTCCCCAAACACTTCGATAATGACGAGGTACTTAAAGCTCTCTGCTCCGAAGCCGGCTGGGTTGTCCTTCCCGATGGCACCACCTTCCATAAGGTCCGTATTAATTTCCTCCATTTAATGTCTCAATTTAAAATCACTTCTGTGGATTGTAAAGAGGGTTTTTTTGGTTTATGGATCAAGAATCAAGATCATCTTTGGAGCACTTACTGTAGCTGTTTTTTTTTTTCTTCATATAGGGGATTTGATTGGCTTATAAAAGGGTGTTTCTATTTTTGGTACTATTTTCTTTCTGTGTGTTTTTATTGGTTCTTATTGTTGGGTCTGGTCTATAAATTTTAGCAATATATTGAACTTAGAAAATGCTCAATGCTCATCTTCTAAGTTGTAACTAAATTAGTTCCTTTTTTACTATGTATTTATCAATGGAAACTCAATTTATTTCAGGAACTAACAGGTGAAAACTTTGCTAAATTTCCCGGTCATTAGTCTGAATGTTTACCTAAAAAACTGTATTTGCTTACTCTTTGACATGCTTTTAATGCTGCAAAGTTTATCTCTAAAAGAAAATGAAATCGAAGATTTACTGTTGCATTCTCTTCGTGCAATTGGTCTGTCACTGATTGTTTCTTGCTGATTGTCAACTTGGCATTGTGCTGCTGGGAGAACTATGAATGTGCTTATAATCAGCTCATTTGGTTGCTTTAGGTTTGGTAAAGTTTAGCTATGTAGACAAATCACAGAACTTAGTCGTTAATTATAAAAAGTTTCTCTATAATTTAGAATCGGCAAAAACTAAAGACAAGTAAAATAGTCTATAAATACTAAAGCCTACTCTTTTTTAGTTTTTTTAGTAAAAAGCAGAGTATAGATCAGTTGCTATTTATGTGAAAATAGTCGGGAGACATCGAGATTTGAACTGAGGAACAAATATTTGTAGAGTCTCCTTAAGAACTATGTCGATTCTATAAATTTTAATACACTGTTACAACCATAGTCAAGGAACCACCTACCAACATTAAAGATTTTTCGTTGGAGAGTAAGTTTTATCCTTAGTCCTCTTTCATTTCATTTCCTCCCTAACTCAAAGTAAACACTAATTGGTTATAAGTAAAAAAAAAAGGTGAAACAAAATGAAATTGAGGGTTTCATTTTTTAGCCTATTGAGGTAGATAACTTTAAATATCAACGGAAGTTGATTCAAGTGGTAAGCGGTTTGGATTCGTTTAAGGGAGGTCTCGAGTTCGAGTCTCACCGTAGGCAGAAAATTCCCGTTGGGAGACTCATCCGCCAATGCTAGGTGCGCAATCCGGGTCAAACTGGATTAGTAAGGACATAGTCCTTGATACCAGTGAGCAAACAAAAAACAAAAACTTTAAATTGCATAGAAAAATATTAAAGAAATCAAAACATTTTTGTAAGCTTAGATCGAAGAAATAGCTTCTAAACTTTTCCTCGTTCCATTGAACTCTTAGGCTTGGGTCACGATGTTAGTTTTGTTATAAGTTTAAGATTTAAAACCTCAAATTATTACTTGATTTTGTAATTCTTGTCATTCATATTTCTTAATTTTCATTCATTCCTCTTTATGTGATTTTATTGTCCTTTAATCTAATTGAATAGCCTTGACCATTTATGTAACTCTTATACTCCAAATTTACTATAAAAGGGGCTGCTTTCTTCTCATTTGAAAAATACAATCAGCTCCATAAACAATACACAAAAGCTAAAGTCTCTTTCATATAGCTATATTATTTTACGAGGTTTTGGGCAACCATTGATCGGACAAGTTCCATTGTCTTCCTGCGGACGTGTACCTAGAGAAGACGTGCTGAGAGCTTGGGTTTTATCTTGGAATCGTTATTGATTGTCGACACCCGCACGTAGGGAGACAATAACGATTTTAGGACAGCGATAACCCCGCGACTCACAGGCCAGACTTTCACTCTATGCCGAATTAATTTTTTACATGTTTCATTAGTCTAAAATATTCTACTCGTTCAAATCTCTTATATTTGCTATTTTGAATTGCTTATTTGCGATAATTTTCCAACCAACTAAAGTCGTTATTGTGTTCGTTAGTGTTATTGTTTTCGTTATTGCAACAAAATTCAGCTTTGTGGACGGTCTAAATCGATGTGATTTTTCGTTCGTTAAAAAAAAAAACTTACAGGTGCAACTTTGCTTAGTTGTGTTTCGATTTTTCGATTTCATAAAACCTTTTACTTATTGTATCCTTCCGGTTTGGAGGAGGAAAAATAGAACATAACAAAAGATTTGCCACATTGTGTTTGGAAGTGAAATCAATTTTCTAGTTGTCTGACTAGTGTTAGAAATCAAAGTTGACTTTTATTTTGCTGCTGGGTAGTACTTTCTCCATTCCAAAATCTATCTTATAAATAGAAGCGGTGGGACCCGCTTAAAATGAATAATAACTTCTTCCCAATCATTATTCAATGATCTTCCTCTACATTCATTATTACTCAATTATTTCTCCTATCCTTTTAAGTTTCACTTTATCTTTTATCTTTTTTTCCTTTTTCCTTTTAAACTTTTATAATTATTTTTTATGATAATTAGCATTTATAATTATTATGTAAATTTATCTAAATTTAAAATAGTTCGATTCGATACTTTTTTTGGGGCGTAACGGCGTCGTGCCCTCGGGCACGGGCATTTTTTACGTCGTGCCCTCGGGCTCGGGCACGGACATTAAGTAGTATTAAAAATTTTGAAAATGCCATCCGTGCGAGGGCACGGACATTAACTAGTTCAAATACATATAACAGCAGAAGATAGATATGAGCATGGGAAGACATACGAATTCTGCAGAATGTGCAGTTACTACCCTTTTGTCAAATCATTGTCCCCAACTCTAAAGAGTTTGCCAATAGAATGTTTAATGGCGAGTTACCAACATTATGCAAAGTCACTAAATTGTATAAACGACAATTCTATACTGTTTACTGTTGATTGTTTTTATAAAAATTTAGAAGAAAACAAGGAATGATAAAGAGAATAGTTTTTGTGTTATCTTCTGAACAATCAATCCTGTAAATTATAATTGTTGTTTGCCATTGAAACTGAAACACTGTGGCTGTTCGAATAATTCAAACTTCATAATTACAAAATAATTTAGTATATACAGTTTCAAAAAAAATAATTTAGTAAATATTACAAAATTTCGAAGAAAACTATTACAGTATTTGTACGACTAAAAACTTTCTAGAAACGCTAATTAACTTACAACAAAACCAAAAAAAAAAAAAAAATCGTAGGAAAATGTGAAAATTTTGAAAACAGTAAATTGACGTTTCTGTTCCTCAAACGAGCTCCGATAGCCAAAACCTATCATGCATAAGTGATCCTCCTACGAAATACTGAGTTTAATTTCTCCATCCATTTCACAAGTCTCATACGAATTTCAAATACTATGATTTTTTTCAGCTAGAATGCATCATTGATACCCGACCAACTTTCTATGTACTTCCAAAGGCTTAAAAAAAAGATTGATATTGGGGGATATGAAACCAAACCATCAACCACAGAAGAGCACAATTACAAATTCCTAAAATCAAAGAATGAAGCTACTTACCCTTAGCTAAGGTCGCAAGGTCTGCTACAACATGAAAATTTCGATCTTCTTCTTGATCGAAGCCGAAATTTGCCAGTTTATAATCGGCAAATAGCATGCCTCATTAATGCTCTATACGCAAGATTATATAGAATTCACCATTCTTGCTCCAAGGAAATTTAAGAGACATTTTTACAATTAAATTGACAGAACAATTTGTATTGAGTACTGTTCAAGAATTCAAGACCATATTCTTTGGAAATGTCGATTCTACTCTCAGTAGAAGAAACAGTTCATTATTAAGGAAAGCAATTACACCGCTCCCTCCAACTCTCTCACCATTGGCACCCTCCCCAATTCTCAGGGGCGGAGCTAGAAATTTTTAATTGGGGGGCGAATACGGGGCTGCCCCCAAAAAATTTTTTTGGGTACTATATCGGTACGAAACATATGAAAATTAAAAATATATAATGCACAATAATTTATATACATTTAGAGAAATTAATACAAAAATAATGTAGAAATAAAGAAGTTTAAATTTGTTCCACAAAAATTAGATTACATACATTATTATGTGGAAATAGATTTGTTTTGTTTAGGGGGGGGGGGGGCTAAATGAATTTTCACAAAGGAAGAATTAAAAAAAAAATCTTTCTAGTCCCTCAACTTTTTTTTGGGGGGGGGGGGGGCACCGCCACCCATGCCCAATATGAAATCCGCCCCCGCCAATTCCCACAAAATAATGGTCCGATTACAAGTCCAATATCATAGCACATGGTAATATGGTGAATATGGTCAAATGTGATCACGAATCCAATATCTCAACTTATATCATTCAATATCACATTTTAATATTACATATTTTCCATCTATTATCCTTATACCTATACACTCACACAAATCAATTCAAATCTTTCACATCACATTTTCTCTCCTCTTTCCTCACTTTTCTACTCACATTCAAACATGTCACATCATATTTAAATATTATAAATTACATTCAACCTTTCACATTCAAGGGCAAATTAGTCATTTTAATAAAAATTTCATATTTACTCATCTAACTCCATCTCATATCATGAACAGTGTCATATTACACCATATCGAACTTATTATCCGACCATAACCTTTTTCAATTACATGGGCTGGAAAACTCAACTCCAAGCTCTCCTCCATGGTTTTGATTTACACAAATATATAGATGAGACTCATCCTGTCCCATCACCCACCATCACCAAAGTCCTCTGGCTTATGTCTCTATATTTGTCTAAACTTGGCTATCACTCATTAGTCACATCAGCTATCTACTGCGACAACCTAAGTGCCACTCACTACTCCACCGATCCAGTACTTCATTCTCGCATAAAACACCTTGTCTTGGACTTCCACTTTGTCTGTGAGAAAGTTCAAGCTGAATCATTACGGGTCACACACATTGCTGAAGATGACCAGCTAGCTGATGCTCTCACTATAAGCATCTTCTACGTCCCCGCTTCGACATGCTTCTTTCCAATATTGCACTGCTCCCACGACTGTCCATCTTGCGGGGCATATTAAGGAAAGCAATTCATGACTGATTATGTATCCCTTGATTCACTCCTTCTAATTATCCCCTACCTAGATTAGTATGATTGTGATTTGTAATTATCCCCTAGATAGATTAGTATGACTGATTTTGTAAGTAAGTTACTCTCTCCTATTCCATCTCTTAAAATCATAGTCTCAAGCTCAAGTGCACACTCAATAACTGCAGAAAACTAGGTTGAAATACCAGTTAGTTTAATTAACTTTTTTTTTTTTGGGTTGGTGGTATACTAGACAAAGCTCATAACTTGCTGCTGCAGCTTGCTCACTTTCATCTTATAGTCACAGACAGTCATGACTGTGAGCTTAGCGATTAAAGGAATTATTAGAGCTTCCAGATGAATGAGATGCATTTCTAGTGCTCAAACTGTCATTAATTAGCAGCTGCATATGCATAGCGGTTGTACACATGGTATCGTGTTGTGCATGTATTTGCCTAAGCTATGTCAAAACCGCAAAACCTGCAGTTAATTAAAAATATGAAACTATGTATTTAATCAAGCAGGCTTAATCGTTTTCGCTACTTAGTCAAGCATGTTTCAAATCTCCTATTATATATAAGTACACCAGAAAAGTAGTCATGGCACATTTGCACCAATTAGTACCATTGAATACAGATATCTTGCAGCTGTATACAGTGAAGACAAATGCTGATATGCCCTTATTATATATAGTGTCAGATTGGAATGAAACGAGGGTACTTGATGCAAAGAAGATTCCAGAAAGTATAGGTTGAAAGTAACGAAAGTACACTATATTAGGATAAAGTGTGAACAACAGCAACAAACACTGACCCTATATTTTCCCACAGCAGCAGATCTAGTGCAAATTTCTTATTCTTGAGCAGAAAATATTTGCATGGTGTATCCTAATTATATACCAGACTAGGAGATGCCCCCAAGAGAAAGCTCCTTGGTTGATAATAGTTGAGATACGCTGCGCATTGATGGCCGTGCTTGTGGATTGACATTCAAACAGTCTCTTGCTTTTAGAAAAATGGATGTCATCACCTTCTCAACTTCTCGTGATGGAGGTGGAAGCCGTTGATCGACTACATCTTTCAGTAACACTTCCCCGGTTGATGAAGATATGAGATAGGTAATGAGATCACTCGAGTGCTCTCCTTTGATCACTTCAATAGCTAATACTCCGAAGCTATATACATCACATTTCTCTGTTACCTTCATCGTATAAGCAAACTCTACAGACAAAACCATAATGTTCATAATGTTACCTCCAAGAAATATTTTTTTGGCGAGGGGGGAATTGACAGGAGAGAAAAGAAATTATATTACCTGGTGCAATGTATCCGTAGGTGCCTGCAAGAATACTCCAATTTGATGAGTCTAGATTTAAGTACTTGGCAGTACCAAAATCTGAAACATAAGCCACATACTGAGAATCAAGCAGAATATTTTTGCTCGATATATCTCGATGGATAATCGGGGGCATGCAATCGTGATGCATATAAGATAAAGCTTCAGCCACGCCCCGAATGATAGCCACCCTCTTTGGCCAATCCAACAACTGAGCAAGCTCTTCCTTGTTTAACATGGCAGCCAAACTGCCCCTTTCAACGTACTCGTAAATCAAAAATGAATGCACGGAATGTGAACAGTATCCGTGAAGTTTCAAAATGTTCCGATGTCTTATTTCTGTCAATGCCCTTGCCTCATTTATGAAACCCTTACGATCAGCTAGCTCAGATGACGAATGGAGTCTTTTAACTGCAACTTTTTGATTTGGTCGCAAAGTTGCTTTGTAGACAGTTCCATGGCCTCCTTCTCCAATGCAAAATTCCGCATCAAAATTGTTTGTGGCAAGTAAGATTTCCTCATATATTCCTCTTCCATCAAAAGTTGTTATGGCAAAAGGCTGATCAACGAGTTGTGGATGACTGTTGCTTACCCCCGTGTCTTGCTTTCTTCTTCTAATAATAAAACATCCGGCGAATGCACAAAGAAGGAAGAATGCTCCTAGAATGGGGAGCAATATGACCAAAAGAGTGTCATGGTGGCTCTCTTTTGAAATTCTGCAAGGCTGGAAACCCGAAATATTTCCACACAACCCTTTGTTGCCTTTTAACATTGAAGCATTCTTGAAGACATTGTTATTAGGAATTGGACCCTCCAACGCATTATAGGATAAATCAACTTCAAGAAATGCATGCATATTGTCAAAGTCCTCCGGAATGGAACCCGAGAATTGATTATGGGAAAGATTCAGCTTTTCCAAGCTCTGCAAACCTTGAATTTGTTGCGGAATCTTCCCATTAAGGGAATTCCAACTCAAATCAAGGAATGAAAGGTGTGATAACTTTGTAATTTGAACTGGTATTGCATTTGTAAAATTGTTGATGCTCAAGTTCAGGTTATACAAATTTGACCAGTCCCCAAGATACTCCGGAATTGACCCGCTCAATTTGTTTGTGGAGAGATCCAAGTATGTGACATCTTTAAGTAATCGTAACTCCTCTGGTATTGTTCCGAAAAGTTGGTTCACACTCAAATCCAATTTCAGCAGATGAATCAATAGCCCGATCTCCAATGGAATCTCCCCAACAAGATAGTTTGATGAAAGATTAATTTCTTGTAGTTGAGTAGCATTTCCAAGTTCTGGTGGTATGTTACCACTGATATTGTTATTTGGCATCAACAGGGTGGATAAGTTTTTGCATTCACTCCAGTTGGCAGAGAGTTCCCCAAAGAAATTGTTGTTACTAAGATCCATGCGGAACAAATGTGGGTGCTCACAAAAACTTGCAGATATATTTTCCTTGAACTCGTTTCCGTTAAGGTGGAGTCTGGCCAGCCTAGTGCAATTTTTCAAGCTTCTGAGGATTGGGCCACTGAAAAAGTTGTTCTCTAAATTTAGGAATTCAATATTTCCACCTTGGCAAATTGTTTCGGGGGGAAATCCTGTGAAATTATTATTGCCCAGTTCAAGGGCAACCATTGATCGGTAATCCAGATATTCTAGAATGGTCCCAGAAAGTTTATTATCTCTCAATGTGAGGACATATAGGGAGCTTAGATTACTGAATGATGCTGGAATAGTACCTGTTAGAGAGTTATTGCTAAAATCCAGTCGCCCAAGGTTAAAGAGATTTCCCAATTCTGGAGGAATGGCACCGGAAAGTTTGTTATCAAACAAAAGGAGTTCATTCAGGGAGCGTAGCTCTCCTAATGATGCTGGGATCTGACCCGCGAGACTGTTGGTGGAAAGTCTTAGAACCTCTAGAGATTTTAACTGACCCAGTTCAGAGGGTATATAGCCTGATAACTGATTAGTATCGAGGAGCAAGTGAGTTAAGTTTCTCAAGTTTCCAAATGTGGATGGAATAGTACCAGTAAATTTGTTAGCAAATATATTGAGGATGTTTAGTGAGCTTAAATCTCCTAGTGATGCAGGGATTTGACCAGAAAGATTGTTATAGCAAAGAACTATGGCTTGAAGGGATTTCAGCTTCCCTATTTCTGGGGGGATCACCCCAGAAAATTCATTGCCGTACAGGTAAAAATTGACGAGATTGGAGAGGTGAATGATCCCGGTCCCAGGGATAGTACCAAAAAGCTCGTTCCTGCTAAGGTCGAAATAGGAAAGGTTGGGGAAAGAAGAGAAAGAGAAATTGTCAAGTGTACCTTTTAGACTCGACATGGGCAGATCCAAACCATTCAAGCTTCCGTCAGCATTGCACAAAACGCCAAACCAAGTACACGGCATAGAGAAGTTATCTCCTTGATAATAGGTTGTACATGATAACGTCCCTCTACACAGTGGTGGTGGTGGAGAAGAAGAAGAAGTGGTACCAGTGGGAGGTGGTTGTGGTGGTGAAGGTCGAAGAGTCCAGGAAGATAGGAGGGAAGAGTTGTAGCTTTCAAGGCTAGCTTTCCATTTAAGGAGGGCATTAGCTTCTTCTGTAGAAGCAGAAACCAGAATGGAAAAATTGGAAGAGAATATTAATGCAGCAAGGCCGGAGTACATCATAATAGATAAAAGCACATATTGTAAGAATTTGATCAAGGTCAGTGATACCACTAAACCGCCCATGCTCTGCTTCTCTTAGTAGTCTTTGGTGTACTAATAACAATGGTTCTAACCTTTATTATACCCTCCTAGTGGTTCTGAAAGTCCAAAATGGCAGTGTGGAAAACGTAAAACCACAGACTTCTCTGCATCAAGTCTCCTTAATTACTTATTTTTCAATTCGCATTTTCCTTTATTTTCTAGAAACCTTGCTGGAAAAGTGGAAAGAATAGTTTGGTATGATAGTGGATATACAGTTTTACAAATCCCAAGTCTTAAATTTTAGTGCTCCCATCGTCCAAACTGACTTATTATTTGGGACAGAGAGGACGTAGTAATTGATTTATTTTGGAATAAATGAAATAGTTTAATGTTTGAACTATGTTTTGACATTCATTTTGGTAGAAAGGAGTGGTAAATAACTGATTCGGGCTAAAAAGACTAGGAGATGCCCCTAACAGAAAGCTCCTTGGTTGATAATAGTTGGTAAACGCTACGCAATGATGGATGTCATTACCTTCTAAAGTTCTCGCGAAGATGTTGATCGACCACATCTTTCAGTAACACTTCCCCGGTTGATGAAGAATTTGTTTGGGATGGGGGCTTGACAGGGGAGAAAAGAAAATTCATTACTTGGTGCAATGTATCTGTAGGTGCCTGCAAGCACACTCCAATTTGATGAGTCCAGATTCAAGTACTTGGAAGTACCAAAACCAGAAACACAGCCTCAAACCAAGAATCAAGTAGAATATTTTTGCTAGATATATCTCGATGGATGATTGGGGGTGTGCAATTGTGATGCATATAAGATAAAGCTTCAGCCACGCCCTGAATGATATCCACCACCCTCTTAGGCCAATCTAACAACTGAGCATGGTCTTCCTTGTTTAACATGGCAGCCAAACTGCCCCCTTTCAAAGTAAATCAAATCAGCTAGCTCAGATGTTGACCCTCTTGGGTCAATCTAACAACTGAGCAACGTCTTCCTTGTTTAACATGGCATATGAAGGAAAATGTGGGTGCACACAAAAAGATATATTTTCCTTGAACTAGTTTCCGTTAAGGTGGAGTCTGGCCAGCCTAGTGAAATTTTTTCAAGCTTCCAAGGATTGGGCCACTGAAAAATTTGTTTTCTAAATTTATGAATTGAAGTTTTCGATTAGTCCCCCGTTCGAGGGCAACCATTAATCGATAATCCAATTTTTGTGGGATGGTCCCAAAAAGTTTGTTAGCTCTCAAACTGAGGAAATTTATGGAGCTTAGATTACCTAATGATTACCAAAGAGGGAGAAAACTGCTCTAATAAGTTTCTGATAGTGGATGGAATAGTACCTGTTAAAGAGTTAAGGGGGCAAATTTGAGTTCCAGAAGATGTGTGAGATTTCCCCATTCGAAAGGAACGGTCCGGCTAAATTTGTTACCATGTAAATAGAGGTTGTTCAATGAGCTTAAACTTCCTAGTGATCATGTATGAGATTCCCCCATTGGAAGGGATTTCAGCTTGCCTATTTCTGACGGGATCACCCCCAGATAATTCATCTCAAAATCGACAAGATTATAGAGGTGGTTAATCCCAGTCCCAGGGATCGATAGCACCGATCGTAAAGCTCGTTCATGCTAAGATCGAAATGGGATTGCACGAAACGCCAAACCAGTCATGCTAAGATCGAAATATAGAAGAGAAAGAGAAATTGTCAAAGTGTACCTTATAGACTCGACTCGGGCAGACTCAAACCAGTCACGCTTCCATAAGCATTGCACGAAACGCCAAACCAAGTACAAGGTATAGAGAAGTTATTGTTGGTCATGGAGTCTGATCCACGGAATTGGGAAGAAGGCAAAAAAGAGGGGGCCACGGTCGCGACTAATCCGGTCAATTTGGGTTTAATCGGTTATATTTAAATGGATTGATTGACCTGTTTAGCACGTTAAAGCAGATTAGAATGAATTAATGGGTAACAAATTGACGGGCCTAGTCATGACCGATTAACCTGCAAACTGTCGGAGAGTCCGAAATTCTGAGAAACGGCATAACCTAGTCGCGGATCAACAGACGTATTTTTCCTTATTTACACATGAAAAGAAATTAATGCCTAGAGTTTTAGGGTTTGAGTTTTAGATTATAAATAGTCTTGTTTTCACATTGTCACTAGAGCCACAAAATAAAGGGAGAGCTTTGAAGAAATCTCATATTCGTATTCACCGATCACAGGAAGTGAAGTATCTTTGCTTGATAGCGTCCCCAGAAATAATCGATCGTTAGATGAACTGGATTAACAATTTCTTGCGCATTTTATTACTCTGAATTGTTTTGTTCTTTAATTCGCATAACTGCCGGAACACAGATGTTGTTCTCAATATTGGTTATCTCATTGATTATAGATTGTACATAATAATGTCTCTATACACTAAGGTGGTGGTGATGGAGAAGAAGAAGAAGAAGAAGAAGAAGAAGTGGTACCGATGGAAGGTGGAAGGTGGTGGTAGTGGAGGTTGAAGAGTCCAGGAAGATAGGAAGTGTTCTAGTTTTTAAGGCTGGCTTTCCATTGAAGGAGGGCATTAGCTTCTTCATTTTTGTTTTCTTTTTCTTAAACAAATTACGGCGGCATTGGCTTGGAATGAAATTTGATTTTATTAATAATAAAGAAAAAAAAAAACACGATGAGGGAATTAGCAAGTGACTCACAAGCTATAATTGTACCTCTAAAAATAATGCTTAAAAAAGCTACAAAAACGATTTAACAGTGGCCGAATGCCTTTACGATAAAATCCAAATCATACCGATGCTCAACTATCAGTTAAATCACACCAGAATAGAACAATTAGATAATTTGATAAACGATAGAAGATAAAAGCACATATTTGTAAAAATTTGAACATGAACATGAACATGAACATGGTCAGGGCTACTACAAAACCACCCATGCTTTGCCTCTCTTATAATTCTTTGGTGTACTAATAGCAATGGTTCCAACCTTTATTTGCTAACCCCCTCCTAGTCCTAGCGCAAAAATAGGGTTGCGTGCAGTTCACTAAGGTTTCACTCCGTCGTCGTTTCTACGAAAGAGCATTAATTAAAGCTTTGGAAAAATCAAAACCACATACTTCTCCAGTTGGTATACTAAGCGCCCGTGCGCTTTATGCACAGGACGCCAGCGAGTGAATACACTCGCCCGTCATAATTCATCCCTAAAATCCCTCTTCTACTGTCCTATTATATTCCACTTTCTATAATTTATTCAATTAATTCCTAAAATTTAGTAATTAATTTTTTTATATTTTTAAAATAATCGTATAAATTTCTCACTCTCTTCCATCTTCTTTAATTAATCTAACTAATCCCTAAAATTTAGGAATTGATTTTTTTCTATATTCATAAAATATTCATATAAATTAATCAAACTGATTTCTAAATTTATGAAATCATAATTTATTTTTTCTCTATTTAATTATAATTACAGAAAATTATTATTTTTTCAAAATATTAAAAATTTAATTTAAAAAAATTTATATTTCTACAATTACTCCAGCTAATGAACATGAACACT
>JAOWAN010029167.1:0-19983 GCA_028566635.1 Lobelia cardinalis | reverse complement strand
AAAGATTATGATGGTCATATGCATATAAATATTTTAACGCAAATTTAAAAAATTATGTATATTATGAAAAAGAGTATGATGCTTGATATACTAATTTATCTCTGAAAATAAATAAAATTCTTTTATAATTAAATTTGCTATAGGTAGGTACCTTGATTTACGAGAGAGAATAAATCTTGAATTAATTTGATTTTGAAAGAGTATGAAATACAATAAAAAGAGCATACATGTTACATTAATTACTGCATTAATTAAGTTCAACGCGTGTATAACAAACAAATGATCTGGAGGCCTACAATGCACTGGAGGCGCGTCTATAATACCAATTGCCACCCTTCCCTGCTCGACCCATCTCCTCCCAATCAATTATAGCCTGCTCTCCCGTCTCCATACTCGGTCTCTCTCTCTCTCTCTCTCTCTCTCCACCCTTCACTCTCTGCTCGACCCCTCTCCTTCCCATCCAAATCCAAAATCTTGCTCCGCACATCCATCGTTTCTCTTTCCCTCCGCCCTAATCCTCCATAAATAACTTGAATTAAACATAATCACATGTATTTTTACCTCTGATTCTTGACGGAGGAGCTGTTCTCTGAAGCCATCCTTGTCTCTGAAGAAATTTTAAAGTGGACAGAAGTCTTAGAAAGAAGAAAGAGAGTAGATGTAAGTTTTTGCTCCACTATTTGTTTATATAGGGCTTTGAATTTTATTACCGTTGGAAGGAAAGAGCTGTTGGAAAAGAGCCCGTGTTGTGGGTGCTCTTAGTGCAAGTGGTAGAGAAAACACAAAAGTGGGTTGGAGATGCTCACTCATGACTCAGATTCCCTCACTATTGTGGGAAGTTTCTGAATGTGAGTACTCGTACTAATTGTTTTGAAATTAAGGCACCAATTTTGTGGTTTAGCAATGTCTAAGAGGCAAGAATTTGCCAATCTTTTGAGTGTATGTTCCAAAAGTTCCTCACTTTATCAAGGAGTACAGGTTCATAATGCTGTTCTGAGAAGGGGTTATGGGCTTCACAGGACAAGAAGCACTAACCTTTTGCATACGTATGCTAAAGCTGTGAAAGTCGAATGGCAATTTCGTCAGGCATTTTCTCAAACATCCGAGCCGCTTCTTCAACTCTGCAATCCTGCGACATCTCTAGAAGCGGTTCGGATGTTTAAGAAAATGCCTGACAGAAACCAGATAAGTTGGAATGCGATGATAGCAGGGTATGCCATTAACCGCAAGGACGATGAATTGTTACGCTTGTTCCGGGCGATGAATGCCATTAACCGCAAGGGCGATGAATCGTTACGCTTTTTCCGGGAAATGCAGATACAAGGAGAGACACCGAATGGGTCCACATTTGCGAGCACACTCAAGGCTTGTACTAGTATTGGGGCTATCCATCCAGGGAAACAAATTCACGCTTCTCTTATTGATTTGTATGTGAAATGTGGGCATTTGACGAAAGCGCACAACGTATTTGATCAAGTTCTAAGGGAGAGTGTGATATCTTGGACAACATTGATTGTAGGTTATGCTCAACAAGGAGAACTATCCAAGGCTATGGAACTGCTTAGGCAGCTTACGAAGAGCAGCATTCCAGAAGCTGAATATTTTCTGTCGAGTGTGATGGCTATATTTGCTGATTTTGCTCTTGTTGAACAAGGGAAGCAAATGCATGCTTACACCGTTAAACTTCCGTCAGGTTTGAAAATATCAGTTGCGAATTCAATTGTGGATATGTATCTCAAATGCGGTTTAAGGGAGGAAGCACAAACATATTTTGATGGGATGCCCCACAGAGATGTGGTATCTTGGACAGTCCTGCTTACTGGATATGGGAAGCACGGTCTTGCTACAAAAAAAAACCATGAAATCTTGAAAGAAACAGAGAGGAAAATGAAGGAAGAGATCGGTTATGCCCTGGAAGTGAGATGTGTGATGCACGATGTTGAAGAGGAATCCACAGTGGAGAGCTTGAGAGTTCACATTGAAAAGTTGGCGATTGGGTTGGCCTTAGTTTGTGGTGGCATAGAAAAAGGAGGAAAGCCGATCCGGGTGTTCAAAAATTTTAGAGTTTGTGGGGATTGCCACGAGTTCATAAAGGGGTTGTCGAGGATTTTAGACAAAGTGTTCTTAGTAAGAGATACTAACAGGTTCCACAAGTTTGAAGCTCATGTTTACCTCGCACGAAATCAGCAGATTATCAATCTCTTTTGGATAATGTGTTTTCGTGTTGTCATCCTACATATATGTCTATTGAATGGATATCCTCTGGTAGCAATCATGACCCGAAATTGATAGAGTGCTTATGAGAAAACTTAATGATAGAGCAGGAAAATTTGTGAAATGCTACTATCACTGGAACATAAAGTGTTGGCGGCATTATCTTGAAGATGCAAAAGTTGAGCGCTTCAATGGAAAACATGGTGCTTATGAAACTTTGGGTGAAGCAATGAAGAATGCCCAGAAAGGTAACAATATTATTAGCTTCAATTTCAAATGGCGTGCAAATATGTAGTAATTCTGCATATGCTTCTACTATGGTGGTAGATTTATCTGCTGATCAAATGGATGGAACTTTTCATTCTTTTCTATCTTGTATGCTATTCTCTTCTTAGTGCTTACTCATAGTTTGCATCAGATAATTAACATCCCCTGATCTTAAGCATGATCCGGAAACATAACTTCAATCTCTAAAGATTGGATCACAGCCGTGATATATGGTGATTTTTGTTGATATCATATGAGATTTTGTAATAATTAAAGTGAAAAAGTAGAAGAGAGATAAAGAGAAAAATGATCGAATCCATCGAAAATCAAATATCAAGAACTATCACATCGTTCTTGTGTAAAACTATAGCACGTCTGCAGTTATTCAAAATTTACATGAGCTACTGATTCTTCCTTAATTTCACATGTAAAACTGTTGGTAAATTACCAAAATCTACCCCTGTACTTAGGCTCATTGTGGAGATTTATCCCCGTACAATTTTTTTTGGAACATTGAACAATTACTTTGCAAAGTATTAGCAACATTGCCCTATCATTAGGTTTTAGTCAAAAAATTAACGAAAAATTTATTGTATTTAAAACTTACAACCCTTAATTATACTACTCATTTAAAAAATCCTCAATACCCAAATATTTTTCCTTTTTTCTGAATAATATAAAAGATAAATATAAAAAACAAAAAATACATTAAATTATTAACCTAAATAATTAAATATTACATTTTGAATTGATATAAGTTTTTAAAATTTAAACTAATAAAGAAATTTTATATTTTATTAATGAGAATAACTAACTATCAAACAAATTACAATTTTACATTTTATTAATGTAAAAGGAAAAAAAAAAAAAAAAAGGAGGAAAAAAAAAGAAGAGAAGAAGAAGAAGCAGCTGTCAAAAGTTGAACAGTGAATTAACAAGCCAAAACAACCAAAATTGCACAGAAATAAGGATCAAACTACTACTCTGGAATTACTAATTAAAGAGTAATTACTCTATGAAGACAAAAAGTGAACTAGAATTAAATCAATGGGAGCTCCAAGCTTACAATCATGGCCGAGACTATCACTAATCCCTATAGCTAAAGAGTCTAATGTAAAAGAGAAGAGAAAACTTTTCATACAAGCTAATTCCTACTTAATTGTCACCCAGTATTTTTCTTTGGATTTCTTCTATAACATCCATCGAATCTTTGGCTCTGGTTTGTTGAATTGGTGATGCTGCTGCACATGCTACTGTCGATTCTTGTTAGGCCTTGTGCCTGGCTCGTGCCTGGTTGTAATTACATAACTATCCTCATTAAGCTTTTTCCTAATTTAAACATCAACGGTCATATGCAAATGCACCATTGCCATTTTCAGGAGTGCCTATGACATTCCCCCTCCCTTACCAATGCCTTGTCCTCAAGGCAAGAACCCTGAAAATTGCTTATCAATATATGCAGAATCTTCCCAAGAAGCATCCGCTGGAACCAGGCTAGACCACTACATCAAGATCAGAGGTATGGCTCTATTATCCCTCTTTACCACTCTACTTTTCAAAACTGAGATGGGGTATATAAGAGTCTGACCTTCCTTGCCTATTTTGGGTAGTTCAGTCTGCACAGTCTTCTGGGCTCCTATCTTATTTTTAAGCAGGGACACATGAAATACAGGGTGAATAAGAGAAGTAGGTGGTAAGTCCAGCTTGTTGGCCACCTTCCCAACCTTCCGTAAAACCTTGAACGGCCCATCATACCTAGATGACAATTTCATGTTCTTCCTCATAGCCACTGTAGTTTGTCTATAGGGTTGCAACTTGAGATACACCCATTCTCCTTCTTCTAGCTAGTTCCCTCAGAGTCATGTGCTTGTCTGCCATGAGCTTATACCTTTCTCGTGCAATTCTAATGGCTTCCTTCAACATTGCATTCATTCCCATTCTCTCTTTAAAGAATTCCCTTAGTGCAACCACTTGACCTTGATTATCTCTAGGGAGATTCAGCTGCCTAGGTTGAGTCTCATACAATGCTTCATAAGGGCTCATCTTGATGGCTATGTGGTAGACGGTGTTATGCCACCACTCTGCCAATGGTAGCAAGGTACTCCACTGAATGGTAGCCATGTTGTCAAGGAAAATTTGTGTTAACTGGATGGAAGAAATAGGGTGAGTGAGGCTCAAAAAATGGATGTACTTGGTGAATCTATCCACTACCACCAATATAGTATCCTTGCCTTGGGAATTGGGTAGACCTTCAATAAAATCCATGGAGATATCCTCCTAAATTTGGTTGGGAATGGGTAAGGGGGTTAACAAGCTTGGGTAGGGTAGGTGTTCACTCTTATTGAGTTGACAGATTTCACATTCCTTCACCAATGTCCTGACCTCTGCTTGCATTGATGGCCAATAGAAGAATTGCCCCACCCTCTTGAGGGTAACATCTCTTCGTGAATGTCCTCATTGTGCAACTCAGTAATTATTTGATGCCTTAAATTCCCATTAGACTCCACAAAGATCTTACCTTCTCTTCTTAGGATTCCTGCTGCAATTCCCATCCACCATTATTGTCCTTATCCATGGCTAGCAACGTGAACACCGGGACGGATCCATCATTTTCATAGTTATCTATGATGTCAGTTACCCAAACTGGTTTTACCTGTGTAATTTCAAACACCTGAGCTTCCTCTATAACTTCCCCGTCAGCTCTTGGTATCCTAGACAACGCATCTGCCACCAAGTTGTCCACCCTCTTCTTATAGTGTATTTCATAGTCCATACCCATAAGCTTAGCCGGCCACTTTTGTCGTAGGAGGTTGGTCACCCTTTGCTCCAAAAAATACTTAAGGCTTTGATGGTCGGTCCTGATTATAAAATGATTTCCTTGAAAGTAGCTCCTTCATTTGTTGACTGTCATGATTTTAGCTAAGAATTCCTTCTCATAAGTGGATAAGGACCGATTTCTAGCACTTAACCCTTTACTTAGGTAGGCAATTGGTTGTCCTTGTTGCATCAATACTGCCCCTATTCCCTGTTTGCGGGCATCTTTCTCCAGAATGAATGGGAGGCCAAAGTTGGGCATGGCTAAGACAGGGGTCCTAGTCATGGTTAATTTAAGTTTGTCAAAGGCCTGAGCCTCATGAGTCCTTGAAAGGCATCCTTTTTTAAGAGTTGGGTCATGGGCTTAGCTATGCATCCATATCTCTTCACAAATCTTCTGTAATAACCAATCAGCCCCAAAAAACCTCTTCACTGTTTGATGTTGGTAAGTACATGCCACTCTAGCATTGCCTTAATCTTCTGGGGATCTGTAGCCACTCTATCTCTTGAAATAATATGGCCTACATATTCCACCTTAGTTTGTGCAAAGGAGCATTTGCTCTCCTTAGCAAATAACTAGAGTTGATGCATTAGGTCTAGGACTTCCCTCAGGTGCTTTTTATGGGCTTCAAGTGTAGGGTTGTAGATCAAAATGTCATCAAAGAATACAAGAACAGTTTTCCTTAGGTGTGGTTCAAAAACCTCATTAATCAAGGCTTGGAAAGAGGCTGGAGAATTAATGAGCCCAAAGGGCATCACCTTGAACTCAAGTGTCCATGGTGTATTCTAAATGCTGTTTTGGGAATATCTTCTTGTGCTACTCTGATTTGGTGATATCCTGACCTTAAGTCCAGTTTGGTAAACCATTGTGCCCTATTGAGTTCATCCTATAACTCTTCAATGACCGGTATTGGAAACTTATTCTTCACAGTGGGTTCTTCAATCTCCTATAGTCCACCCAAAGTTTCCAACTCCCATATTTTTTAACACCAATAACACAGGGGATGCAAAAGGGCTATTGTATACTGAATAATCCCTGAACTTATCCTAAACCCTTATTTTTCACGGTGGGTTCATTCAATCTCCTATAGTCCACCCAAAGTCTCCAACTCCCATATTTTTTAACACCAATAACACAGGGGATGCAAAAGGGCTATTGCTATACTAATAATCCCTGAACTTAGCATTTCCTTGACCTGCCTTTCTATTTCTGCTGCATGGCCTCTGGGCAGTAGGGTTGCTTCCCTTCTTAAGTATTATCTTGTGATCATGTCTTCTTTGCGGGGGTAGTCCCTTAGGTTCACTAAAGACGTGCATATTTTTTGACCGGTGTTTGGATATTGTCTGGTATTGTGGCTTGCTTCTCTTTGCCTTAATGCAAAAAACATAACCCCTCAAGCCTCTGTCTTCCCAATGAGCCTTGTCAGTCCTTTAGCAGAGGTCAATTGTAATTGGGCCTCCTAAGACAGCATCACACCCTCCAAGCTGGAAGACCATCATATTGCTGGCAAAAGTATGACCATTATTCTGTCCAAGCAAAGTTGGAGCACATGGTATCACTCACCAATCTATTCACATCTGCCACAGTTACTGATAAGGTGGAAGTACACTCTTCCTCGTATCCCAACTCCTTGAGAGTTGCAGTGTCAATAAAGATATGTGTTGGCTCCACTTTCTATTAACATGGTAATAGATTGTTTACCAATCCTCCCCTTCACCCTGAATGTATTATGAGAAGCCCCTCTCCCCCTCCTCCCAGCAATGGCTTGAAGGGAGATTTGGCCCTCCCTTCAAAATAGGTAGAGGCAAACCTTGCCTTCCTATAGTCCTCTGTGGGGTTAAAATCAAAACTTTGGTTGCACCTTATCACCCATCCTCTTGGATCACCACCTTATCCCACGATAGGGTTCTTTCTGTTCCAGTTCTTCTTCCATTTTCTTTTACTAATTTTACTACAGCCCTAAATATTTATTTTTATTTTAAACAATAACTTAACCAAGGTAATATAAAAAAAGAGAGGTTAATTAAGTTAGGGGACTGTGTATTTGCTTAGAGCATCCATAATGTATGAACCTATTACAATGTCACATCATGTCACACCATCATTTTATACACCTCTCTTGTATAAACCTATTGCTCATTATGTATAAATCTATCAAATGTTTATAACACGAACTCATCATTAATTATTACTCTTTTCAATACATTCATGCAAGAGAAAAAAATCAAAAAAGTAATCCAATTATCCTACTTGGCATGCCATTATTTACACTTCTATTCCACTATTTAAAATTTAATGCATGGACCGATCTAAAATATCGAATTTGACTCACTAAAATTCTTGCAACACAATTTCTTTTTTCTTTTTCAAATCATTGTCAAATAAGGTAAACTATTTTCCCAAAAAAGTTATATAAATCTTTCCGAAAATAACTTTAATTTGTTACCGAGTATATTTGAAGTTCGGATCTTCTGTCTCATTTGATGCCTCATTCTCTTTTCTCTTATTTTTTAAAACCTTGTCCTAACCGTTTATGATGAAGAAAGTGAAACGAGGAGAGATGGTGATGATGAAGGATATGATTTCGGAACTGCCAGATTTCATCCTCCACTGTATGCCCTCTTTCCTCGAACCGAACGCAGCCGCATGCGCCTCCATCTTGTCAAAGTATTGGTTAACTGTGTGGCTGACATACCCTAATCTTACTTTTGATTTTTGCTTCTTCCGTAAGCCCATCAATTACCATGATCTTGGTCAGCATCAATATTCTAAGAAAGAAAGGACACGGAAGTTCATAAAGTTTGTCGAAAATACTATTTCAAGATTTTCCCAGTCTAAGCTGCTGGTAAACAAGGTCAGGCTTAACATGTACGAATTTGATGGCCCTTGCTATGCTTCTCTTATTGATAAGTTAATCAGATTTGCGGTCGAAAAAGATGTTAAAGTTTTTGAGTTTGATTGCACCCTGAAGGGCACGTCGCCGTGGTCGTCGCTCAGATTGCCTGCAGAGCTGATCTTTGCTGGCCAAATCATGGATTCATGAGTTGTGTTATTGTAGTTTTCATAACATGATCAATGTTTCTGGAACTACTATAACTGATCATGAGTTTAACAAACTGAAGAAGGTGGTCTTCCTTCATGTCATTCTACATGATTGGGTGGTTGATAAGTTAATTTCCAACTGCCCTTTGATTGAGGATATTGTTCTTAATTTCTTTCTGCTACCTAATTAGTTTCCAAACATTAAGGGTCTGTAATGTTCCGAACCTCAAGAAGTTTGCGATTAAGTACTGTTATGTTGGCGATCACAAGCTGTTGATGGTGGAAATGGATGCACCAAGTCTCTGAGTCATTTGACTACAGGGGTAGTAATGGTTTACTAAATCTTGATGTTTGTCAAAATCTGAAAGGATTAACAATGGACACCAATAATTACCAGCGTTTCGAATGCCTTTCCATCTCTAAATTTCCTTTCCTGGAAAATTTAGAGCTGGATCTTGGTTCTGGGACCGAGGAAGTGAATATAACAAGTCGGTCTCCTAAGCGAGTATGTCTTCGCAATTCCTATCACATGGAGAAGGTAACGATTGATGCGCCAAATTTGCTTGTTTTTTACTACACGACCAGCAATTCAACTATGACCCTTATATCCTTGACGAAAGCACCTAAACAGTTCATGGCCAAATTCGGCCTATTTCCAATCAATTTCGTCCTCAAATAAACTTTTGATGAATGCTTCCAATAAAACAAAAGTTTTTTTGAGTTTGGATGTCCATCATTTAAGCGGTTTTTCCGAGACCAAGGACTTAAAAGAGCTTCTCAAACCTGAAGTTGAAAACTTGACAGTTATCTTGCACGAGATCAGCAGATTATCGACCTCTTTTGGATGGTGTGTTTTCGAGTTGTCATCCTACATATGTCTATTAATTGAATGGATATCCTCTGGTATCAATCATGACGCGAAATTGATAGAGTGCTTATGGGAAAATTTAATGAATAGAGCTGCAGGAAAATTTGCGAATTGCCTGCAATCACCGGAAGAATTTGATTGATTGTTGGCGGCATTATCTTGAAGATGCAAAAGTTGAGCGCGTCAATGGAAAACATGGTGCTTATGAAACTTTGGGTAAAGCTATGAAGATTGACCAGAAAGATATAATAATTCTGCATATGCTTCTAACACGGTGGTAGATTTATCTGCTCTAATCAAGTGGATGGAAGTTTTGATTGTTTTTGAACTATTTTTTTTTTTTCCCTTTTCTGTATATTTCTGCTTTCTGAAGTACCTTGAGCTCCAGCTTCAGTGTTACTTTCTTCTCCACTTCTCACCCTCTTTCCCTCTAATATTTTACGAGAGAGAGAGAGAGTGAACGTACCCAAAGATAATAAGATTTTACAGCAGCTTAAGCTTGATACACTGTTTAAGATCAGCAACATACAGAACTTAGTCACATGACGAGCGAAGGAAATCTTTTGCCGTACGTGCTGTTATACTTGGTCGTCCATTCTCTTATCGATAAGTGTTATGAACGAAAGAGGGTTTTTCCTCCACTATTTCTCCATATAGGGCTTTAAAAAAAAAAAAAAAAATGAATCGTTCCGAAAGCTAATTCCAACACATTCTTTTTTTCTCCTTTCATCTGGATAAATGCTATCTCCTCACCATGTCTCTATTTATCTCCTTTCCCCCTCACTTCCACCCACTCTCACCGTCCCTCCCTCTCTTTTCCCCTTCTCTTTCTCTCTTCTTTCCCCCATCTCTCTCTCTCAGCGTCCATCTCTCACCAAACCAAAATCAAGGAAACTTTTTGAAGTGTCTCATCCTAGCTAGTCCTGCGATGCTACTGCATATTTTTCGCCAAGAAAAAATGGCGGACGAGAAAAAGGGAATTTTTTGAAACAGCCACCCTTCAATTCCTACTCCTCGTTCTTCATCTTCTTCCCCTCCTTTCAGATTTGTGTCAAAATATTTTTTTATTTTTGGATGTTTTGATTACCATGCATACTTTTGGAATAAACTGGTAATATACAGCAACATTCAAATGTACGGAAACTGAAATAATAAAAATATGTCACAGATCTCAACTCAAGACAACCCGAAAAAAGTATTATGATATACATTATTTTCTTAAATGGTACCTGGTCAATTTTCTTATTTGTTTAACACAAGGCAAACTTTATTTATAGGCAAGTAATTGCAATATTTTTTTTATAAAAAATTGATATACAATAAATGATATTTAACTTTGTTGATTATGAATGACATAGTATTTAGTATGAACATCAATTTTTGATTACTTTTCTCAAAAACTAGCTTTAAACCCGTGCTACGCACGGAGTGTAACATAATTTAAGCACTTTAGTAAATTATGATTTATTAATATAAAATATTAATTTTATAGTTTGATTTAAATATTGTTTAAAAGAGTTATTTTAATTGTAAACAATGATATTCTAGTATATAAATGATGACACTCAATATTCTCCATAATACAATTTAACATTTGAGAATTCAAAATATTAAAAAACAATTATATTATTTCCTAAACTTTAATTATTGCGTCTTTCTATCTTTTTTTTTTTAGTAAAATGTTCATTAATATAGATGCTAACTTTTAAATAAAAAAATAATTATAATACAAGAATTAGTAATTATTGGTAATGATACCTTCTAAACATTCTAAGCAAAACTCAGTCAAGAGCCCATCCATTTGCTATAATGTGTTCCGTTTTTTTAATTAGTAACATTAAAATTATTAAATGCATGATAATTAAATTTTAATTAGTAGCTAGTAATGTCCTCCATTTATTATTAATATATTATGACATTTATTACTTTCTCTATTCATTTTATGATGAGTTAAATGACTCGATTAATCCATACCAAAAGACTCACATATTTTGTAGAAATTATATGGAGCGCATATGCACTCCTAGCAAGGAGTGCCTATGTTGTGTTAATGAATCACTGTTGTGTTGACTTTCATTCTCATCCTCGTTCTCCTCTACGTTGATTTTTTCGGTGATCACCGTATTTTTTATGAATCAATTCAATGAAATCTCTGATTCGTCAATTGATAATACTGATCCATCAAACGTTAATATTGATCCACCAAAAAATCGAATTTTAACAGTAATAGAGAAACACAATATTGGTCCATCAAATTTATCACTGATCCATCAAATTTTAACACCAATTCATCAAAATTAACTTCGATCCATCAAATTTAAACATTGATCCATCAAAATTTTTACTGATCCATCAAAATTTTTATCGCAAATTGACGAAAATGCCCCTTTTTCGAACCAAATATTACAAAAATGCAACCGCATTTCTGAATAACAGATTTTTACCATATTTAATCTCAAGCGTTAATTTTCATAGATCTAACGGTCAATATTAATTCCTATATTCCTAATTATTTGTGGTTCTCATTTGATTAGCTTCCTATATATATATATATATATATTCCTATATATATATATATATATATATATAGAGAGAGAGAGAGAGAGAGAGTCCTACTCCACTACGAATTTCCCTAAATAGGAACCGTATGAATCATTTACATTCATTTGATTAGATTCAATTCAAAGGTTGAAATTAAATTCATATTTAAAGCTTTGGTGGCATAGTTCGTAATTATCTTGAAAATTTAGATAAATCCGTCCATTACTATTTGATTAGGTGTAAACACAATTATGTTTTTCCACCTTAAATTTTAAATGCACATATCTCATTATTTATAACTTCAAATTAAGATCCGTTTGCGGATTCTTACTCATAATTAAATTATCTTTAAAACAAGATCAATCATGAATATATTATATAAAAAAATTTTAAAAGTCAAAGATGCAGTAGCAATATTTCTACTGAATCTTTATTTATTTATAGACAACAGTAGATGCAGTAAAAATATTATTACTGCATATTGTCGTATTTTGTGAAATTTTATTGGATGCAGTACCAAAGTTCTCACTGCATCTCGTTGTATTTTATAAAATTGCAGTGGATATAGTAGGAAAATTGCTACTGCATCCTATTGTATTTTGTGAAATTGCACTGGATGCAGTAGTTATATTTCTACTGCATCTTTTTATATGTTATGAATTGTATTTGGATGCAGTACGAACTTTAACTACTGCATTCTGTTATTTTTTTTATTAATTTGCATTGGATGCAGTAGCAATATTTTACTGCATCTTGACTTTTTTTTATGACTTTTTTATAAAATATATTAATGATTGATCTTATTTTAAAGAAAATTTAATTACGAACAAGAATATGGAATCGAATTTTAATTTGAAATTATAAATAATGAGATATGAACATTTAAAAGAAATGGTTGAAACAAATTAATTATGTTCACACCTAATGCATTGACATTATTACCCTTGTTATTCAATAACTTATGTTCACACTTGAATTAATCTCAATCGTATTTTCTCTTTTAATCCAATGATCTAAATTAATTCCTACGGTTCTCATATTAATTAGGTTCTCATTTGAGCACACCCCTATATATATTAATATAGGATCCTACTCTACTAGGAGCCTCCTTAAATAAGAATCGTAGGAACCATTTTCATTCACCGGATTAGATTCATTTCAAAGGTTAAGATTAGATTCATATTTAAAGCTTTGGTGGTATAATTTATAATTATTCAAAAAATTTGGACAAACTTGTTAATTAATATTTAATTGATTGTGAACACAATTATTGTTTTTCCCCTTAAACATTAAACGCACATATCTCATTATTTATAACTCCAAATTAAGATTCGTTTGCGGATTCTTGTTCGTAATTAAATTTTCTTTAAAACAAGATCCATCATTAATATATTATATAAAAAAGTTAAAGAAGTTAAAGCAATGCTATTGTATCTTTGTTATAGTTATAGCCTGTAGTAGATGCAGTAAAAAGATTGTTACTGCATCCTATCATATTTTGTGAAATTGTATTGGATGCAGTACCAAAGTTCGTACTGCATCTCGTTGTATTTTATAAAATTGTACTAGATGCAGTAGGAATATAGCTACTACATCCTATTATTTTTGTGAAATTGCAGCGGATGCAATCGCTATATTGCTACTGCATCCTGTCATATATTATGAATTGTACTTGAATGCAATACGAACTTTTGCTACTGCATCCTGTTATTTTTTATTAATTTGCATTGGATGCAGTAGCAATGTTCTACTGCATCTTGATTATTTTTTACTTTTTTATTAAATATATTCATGATTGATTTTATTTTAAAGAAAATTTAATTACGAACAAGAATATTCAATCTGATTTTAATTTGAAATTATAAATAATGAGATATAAATATTTAAAAGAAATAATAAAAAAATAATTGTGTTCATCTCTAATGCATTGACGTTATTATCCTTGTTATTTAATAAATTGTATTCACACCTAAATTAATTTCAACCGTATTTTCTCTTTTAATCCAAGTGATCTATATTGGTTCCTACGGTTCTAATATTAATTAGGTTCTCATTTGAGCACTCCCCTATTAATATATAATATATATAGGGACTTATTTCGTTACAAATCACTTTTTTGTACAAATTAATCGTACGAACCAGTTGTATTTTAGTACATTTTTGTTGTACGTTAGTTATATGTCTATATTTTACAAAATAAAGATCCAAGACAAGAAATTTTTTAAGAAAATCAACTAAGATACAACAAAAGTATACTAAGATACAACAGGTTCATAAATATACAATAAACTAACCAAGATGCGAAGATACAACAAAAATATAATAAAATACAACGCGGTATTACTAAGATACAAAAAAAAAATACAATAAAATTAACGAAGATAAAATAAAAATATACTATGATACAACTGATTCGCACGTTTGTACGATATTTGTGGTTTGTAGCTGATTATTTTCCTATATATATATTTATATATTTCAAGAGTTAAAACTATACTAAATGAGAAAAGTATATTGCTCATAAAAGTATATAATGGTAATTATTTACGAACACTTGAATTACAAAGTCGGTGTTAAAATGTCATACCAAACACAAAAATAAGAAAATCAATTGTGTTTTAAAATACTACATTAATAATCGGCCATACGATCCGCTGCACAAGATAAGCCCTAAGTAAGTAATGTCATGAATCTGAGTAAAGCAGCAACTGAATTTTGGGCAGCCAAAGAAGCAAAGATGCCAGCTTCATTAGAAGTTGCAGAACCCCCACCAGCTAAATCTGAAAGAGCTCTAATTGCAATGAAGGCCTTCTTTTGCTGGAAACATATTAGGGCCACGGCAGCAGTTTCCATGTCGATTGGAGTTGCATTGAATTTGGAGAACAGATATTCTCTGTATGCACCATTGTCCACAAATACATTGGCACTTACTCCTCTTTTCACCCTTGTCACTATTGGTTCTCTTGGTAAGCAGGTTGTAGCATTCACACATCTCTCCAACTTCATCCCCTGCATGCCCATATGCAACCACAGTTTCCATAAAAATTAATTTGTAGGGGAGTAAAATATTTTTCGTGCGTTCGTTTGGACTACTAGTTCGTTTTCTGTGTTATGTGTGGCATTTGGGAGGGTGGTCGTTTGAGAACTGAATGGCCCAAAATGGAAATCCGAATGATTTTAGACTACCTGCTCTCTGAGCACCTCCTGTACTTCTATTCGGCTGGGACATAAACTCCGTGGCTACTTGGTCAAATTTACGATGTTTTAAGTGCAACATTTTGATTGATTCATTTAAGTTTTCAAGTGAAAGGAAAAGTTACCTCGAGTTTCTTGGAGAGTGAAAAGTAATGCTTGTTGACAGGAATCCAATAGGCATGCTGCCTAACTTCAGGTTGTCCATCTATAGGAAAAACCTCTTCTGGTTGATACCATACATTGTTCAGGAGATTATCATTAGACTTGCCACCGTGTTTTGTAACATTGTTATAATCTGAGAATTTGAGGTAGCCGATTTTTCTGGTGTAGTCTCCGTTGGATTCTAGAGCTAGCTCATTTTTTGGCCCCTCTCCATACCTCTGCAACACGATTCACATTTTAAGGAGAAACAGGTAAACAGAGAAGAAAGAAAAACAAACTTTTACGCGCAAAGGCATTTCAAAAATAGAAGTTGGAATCAACTACTAATCTAACAGAGCTATATATATGAACTCGACATAAGATCAGGAAAAATTATGAAGCTTTGTCAAAAAATCAATACCTGCCAATTCCAGAGGCCAGTATGTGCCCAATATTGGGGGATAGTTACATCTCCTATTTGGAGCCCGGGGTTGCCATTTCCAGCTATTCCAAAGTGAAGTACTCCTTTCACCTCGAATAGATTCAAAAGTAGCTGCGTTGTGACACCTGCGTTTAGCTTCAAAACAAACATTTTCGAGGAAGAGAGTTATATGATCAGATCATTTGTCCCTACTGCAGGTTCAAATCATTGCTACAATTGTATCAAAAATAACTTGCATCGATAAGAAAACTTTTTTTGAGCATATATACATACCATGGCCAACCCTGTCATAACGATGATGACCTTTTGATTTTCCAAAGTTCCTATCCGAAACCTTCTTCCTGTTAGAAATGAAGGAAAAGGGGACTGAAATTCTATCCAATTCGGACACCAAAACCCCTGGATTTCCATATTCCCAATGTCTACATGGAAGCTTTAAGCAAGCAAGAGTCACAAATCATCCATGATATATAGTTGATATCAAACAAGGAGCAAAGTTCTTGAAACTTAAGTCACTAATACCACTTAGAATTTTTTTTCTTTGGGTATTAATACGACTTTTCCCTCAACTTTCAATTAGACATATATGATGGGCGCGCATCAAGCAAGCTAGGTGTGTAGCAAATACTTTTACTCTATTTCTAATCTGCCAAAAACTCTTGGTTAGCATTGCAATTGGCATTAAAAGATTTTCTCAACAACATTGCTTCATGATGCGATCTTATTGTTAACACAACATACAGCCCTCCTAGGTTACCACCAAATGTGTCATGGATTATGGTAGAACATTTACTGATTAATTCTAGTCATATCGTACATGTAGGCTATAAGAGTTCTGATATATAGAGTTTCGTAGATTTCTATGATCCGACGTTTATAAGAACGAGTACGAAACAATGGGTAGTCGATTGATAAATTACCTGAAAAATCTAGATAGGGAAGCTTTTGAACAAAGCTTGGAGATTGGAGAAGAGGGTCCATCTCGAAATTATTAGGGACTACAATTCCCAAATAAGGACCCTCCTTGTTTATTCTGCTCACCTCATGCATTATAGTTTGAAAAACAGCGCATTCCCCTCTACTCACAACACATAACCATACAAAACCCACAGTTATCGACACCTCCAGCAGCTTCCACCTACAACTATACATCTCTCTCTCTCTCTCTCTCTCTCTCTCTCTCTCTCTCTCTCTCTCTCTCTCTCTCTCTCTCTCTCTCTAAAAAGGTCTCTGATCGATTTGTTGATAATAATATTAATGATGTTTGTTTTGGATGATATTAAGAGATGGTGTTCTTAAAGATTAACTGCATCTGCATATATAGAGACATTAACATGTACATCTCGCTGTTAAACTTTTACTTCATTCGAACGATTGACTTCAAAGAAGATGACCTTGTATTCAATATTAATAAATTTTTCCTTACTACTGATACATGCATGACATGTGATGCAGCTCAAACAAGGGAAGTGGGGACCTGTGATTGGATACCAATGCATTGGAGATTCCGATAACTAACTAGGAAATTAAGAAATGTCAAATGAAAACGATGGCACATATGCCGAATCACTCCGTTGAAAATCTTCAATCCTTGACTGATTTATATTTATATAAGTACATAGAAGAAACCCACGGGTTATGCATTCGTCTCGGCCATCCCTCAATTTTCGGCAGTAAGGGTGCACCGAGTACCAACCATTTGTCATTTTGGAATAAACTAGGGAACCAAGTACGGTGATCAATCGGTAAAAAGCATATTTTTGTAATTATAAAAATGACACTTATTTTAAAATTTAAAGTTTAAATTAGACGTAAAGTGAAACACCATTTAAGTCAGAAGATCGAAACTCATATGTCTCGAGTTTGGAGTTGTAGTTGTTGTAACACCGGATGACAGCAAACAAAATTTGACTCGTTTATTTGAAGATTCTTACCAGTGAAGGAGTTCTTATTCAAAGTACGCAAGTCTCAAAATTTGACTTTTTCAAGTATAAATCTCTTGAATGAAAAATAAATTAAACGATCATTACATGCAATATTTGAAAAGCGTTTGAAAATTTATTGGTTTCGGCCCGAGGTTACATTTTCATTACAATTCGATGTTCTATAAGAAAATTTTCATTGAACTTTGGAATAACTTAAAACTCATTGTCAAAAAAGGAAAATAATAATACTATGAATATTGGTTAAAAAGTACTCATTTTAAGGAGGAGCTATATTTAGCACCTATTGATTAGGAAAATCTTATTTGAATATTGGTTAAAGGATCTTCTGGCTGGATGACATAATTTATATTTAACACATGTTTATATGATTTATCGTTAGTCTCCTCGAAAAGAAATAAGTAAGAGGGAGAGGAGGAAAATTGAATAACTTATTTAAAATTTTAAAACTTAAAGTTATATTTAAAACTTCTTTGATGGATCAACAAGCTTTTGCATGTAAGAAGCTAAAGCTGCTGCGAAAATGATCCAACTGAAGTTTTAACTATCCAAGCTTTTCTTATTTATGATTTAAGCAGAGATATTTTTAAACATATAGTTTAAGAGAAGATCTCTTTTGAAAAGATGAAAGCTTAAATTAAAGTAAGTGTACGTAAATTAAAAAAAAAATTGAGTAAGCTAAAGCTTCTGAGTCAATTTGTGACATTAGCAAGCTTTGAACAAATAAAGATTGATAAAGTTTTGAAGTAAAAACAGTAATGCAATGAAAGCTTTTAACAAAACAGCAAAGCATACAATGATATATAGTGATTCGGAGTATTAAAGAACTCTCACTCCACTATTTAGTTGGTTAGGCTAGGATTTATGACGTGTACTATATTAAGTCACTCTAAGCTATTACAAAATTTCTTATCTCAATATTTTAAGCTTAAGTGAGTACCTAGTGATCACTAATGGATCGTGTACAAGTCACCGTATCTAACCCACAAAGTTGGTGGTTGGTTTGAGTGAATGTATTCTCTGTCTAGAACTGATTTCACTCTGTTGTGTTTAAGCAATCAATGTGCCTAAATAATTTTATAATGGAAGGCACTCAAAATGATTGGATTACAGTGTTTCGTGAACATAAAAGCTCAGGTGAGAATGTTTGTGTGAAAGAGTATTTGAACTTTTAATGCTAAAGGGTATCTCTCTTTGTTCTCAATGTATATGCAGCTGCCCAGCATGAACCATTTCTCCTTCTTCATGATCTTCTATTTATAGGAAAAATCAAATTGTTCGTTGGATTCATGCTTTCTCTCCAAGACTCAGCAATTTGAATAGTTAGCAGGGATAACAAATGTCTTGTTTGTCTTAAAGTATGATAGGATGAAGAGCATATGATGGGCTTGAGTTTTGAGCCTCGTATCCTCGCTTGCAGGAGCTAAGAACGCGGCAAAGGGAATATCTATTAGCCTTGGTTTGAGATTAGGTAAAAAAAACTTTTATTCATTTTGGGCTAACAATAAATGATATCTCAAAAATCACAATTGAATTCAACATATAAAAGCTTCAAGATTTAAGGAATCGTTTGACATTCAAACAATTATATTTTGTAACTTTGATTTCAACAAAAATATTGATGATACATGTAACGTATCTGCAACTTTCAATAGATCATGTCGTTCAAGCTTTAGCTTTTAGAGCGTGTGATAGCATTCATCTATCAGCTCACAAGCTTTGAACTTTTCCTGTAATATTAAAAAATATAACAGTATATAGAGAGAGATTTAGATATAACTAAACATCGTAGTATAAGTTAAGATTTCTAAAAAAAAAATCAATAATAAGAAGGATCTTAAGCTTAAATAAATAATGGAATGGGTTTAAACAAATTAAAGAATTTGATCAACATTTTTATGGTTACATGTGATCACAAATGCGATATACAACTTCAAATCATTCATATTACATTTTCGTATTAATTTAAATAAAAGAGATAAGTGAATAATAATAAATAGTAACACTTTAGTCCTAACCATTCATGCATAAATAATTCGACGGGTGGAAAAAGAGCACATAAAACCTGGTATAGATTGATGGGAGGAAGGGATTGATGTGTGATGTATGATGTTTATGGGGAAAAAAAATTTTTCGCCCCCCAAGGTTTCCACCATAATCAACTCCGCCCCCCAGGCCGTTAACTATGCCTACCCGCCCCTTATTTTTGAAACACGATACAACCCGCTCCCCAAGCCCAACTGTGTGGTTATTTCGGTCTAAATTTCGTTTATTGTTCACTTTTCAGTTAAAGTTTGAGGGTAATATCGTCAGATTGCAAAGAATGTTGACTGGGCCCCATGGAGTTCTCCTTCCCCGCGAAGATATAACTACCATCTTCAACATTTAGAAACTAGGGTTTTTAATTGATCGAGGGAAAAATTGGGCGTCTCCATTTTTGAAGGAATTAAGTTTAATTTGACTAACAATTCGCGGCGGTGTTCAATAAAGAAGAAGATAGTGTCCATGGAAATCG
>JAOWAN010029159.1:0-19984 GCA_028566635.1 Lobelia cardinalis | reverse complement strand
TGCTCCCTCCAGAAGGACAAGATTCAACTCTGCTTAATATCATTCAAAAGTATCAAGGAAAGTATAAACTTGATCCCGGTTCTAATTGCTAGCATTGCTTCAATCCGTATTAATTTGTAATGAACGCTTAAAGCCAAGTTGTATATTCAACCTTGTTTGCTTGTTTGAATTTCAGTTTGTTCTGTAGAGAGCTGAAATAGTAGGATAGGTTTGGGAAATAAGCCACCTAGTGTAAAGCAAATATATACGTTTAGATGGTAATGAAAGAACAGTAAAACACAGTGCCTTTAGATTGCTGCTGCAGGTGGTGCTGAGCAAGCAACACACGCAGATAAGAGTCCCATTAAAAACTTCAAATTTGCATTTCGAATGTATTGAGAGCTTATCGAATAATAATAATAATGATAATAATAATAATAATAATAATAATAATAATAATAATAATAATAATAATAATATCAATAATAGCCCTATAATATCAACAGTAATAACAATATTATGGATTCTTGTTCAAAAATTAAATTCTCATTTAAACAAGATCAATGAAGAATATATATCGATATTTTTTTAAATTAATTTATAACCATGAAATTAATATTGTGAACCATAAATTTATTTTTACAATTGTGAATCATGAAATTAGTAATGTGAACCATGAAATCTATTTTTATTTACAAATTAAATTTCATTGTTCACAGTATTAATTTTGTGGTTTATAATTGTACAATACTTAGTTCATGCTATTTTCACTGCAAAGTTGAATTTAGTGGTTCACGATATTGATTTCATGGTTCACAGGTGTAAATTTCATGATTCACAGTTGTAAATTTCATGGTTCAAAGTTGTAAACTTTATGGTCCACCGTCCACATTTTCAATTTCATGATTCAAAGTTGTAAATTTTATGATTCACAGTTGTAAATTTCATGGTTCACAGTTATAAATTTTATGGTTAAAAGTTGTAAATTTCATGATTCACTATTGTAAATATCACGGTTCACGATATTGATTTCATGGTTCACAGTTATAAATTTCATGGTTCAGAGTTTTAATTTCATGGTTCACGGTTGTAAATTTAATGGTTCACGATATTGATTTCGTGGTTCATATTTGTAAATTTCATGGTTCAAAGTTTTAATTTCATGATTTAAAGTTAAAATTTTCATGATTCACAGTTGTAAATTTCATTACTCACGATATTAATTTCATCGTTCAAAATTGTAAATTTAATGGTTCATAGTTTTAGTTTCATGGTTCAAAGTTAAAAATTTCATGATTCACAATTGTAAATTTCATGGTTCACGATATTGATTTCATGATTCACAATTTTAATTTCATGGTTTGCAGTTGTAAATTTAATGGTTTACGATATTGATTTCATGGTTTACAGTTGTAAATTCCATGGTTCAATGTTTTAATTCATTGTTCACAATGTAAATTTCATGATTCACAGTTGTAAATTTTATGATTCACAGTTGTAAATTTCATGGTCCACAATTTAACTAAAAAAATATCTGAAATATATTCTTCATTGATCTTGTTTAAAAGATAATTTAATTTTAAACAAGAATTCACAAGTAGATTTTAATTTCGAAATTTAAATCATGAGATATGAGCATTTAAAAGATATGGTTAGAAAAAAATAACTACATTTATTATTGACTTTTTTGTAAAGATGGTTTGCATTCTCGTACGGTTACAATTCAACAAACTAATGCTTCCTGATTTTTGTAAGAAATTACTGTCATATGCCACCATATATTTTATTTTGTGTCTAAAATTTTTGTGTAATCTCTACCATTAGTTTTTTTTTAATTTAATGATCTGGATTGATTTTTGTAGTTCTTAAATATTTAGAGTTTTTAATAGATCACCTCTCTATATATGTAGCTATTCAATTGAGAACCTCTATATATTTGAGAACCTAAGAACCTTTAAAAGCCTTTAGATCTAATTATTTGAATGGTTAAGAGTAAATGAAAGAAAAATAATAATCGTTGGTAATTTTTTAATAAAGTTGAAGTACAAGATTATTTATGTAAATATCAGATTTTCTCTCTCCTCTAAAATCATTATTTACTTTAAAATAAAATATCTCATGATCTATAATTCGAAATTAAATCTAATTACAAATTCTTGTTCAAAATTAAATTAAAATCTAATCACGGATTCTTGTTCAAAATTATATTACATTGTAATTTAATTTTAAACAAGAATCCGTAATTAGATTTTAATTTAATTTTGAACAAGAATTCGTAATTAGATTTTAATTTAATTTTGAACAAGAATTCGTAATAAGATTTTAATTTAATTTTGAACAAGAATTCATAATTAAATTTTAATTTCGAATTATAGAATATGAGATATTTTATTTTAAAGTAAATCATGTTTTTAGAGGAAAGAAAAAATTTGATAGTTACATAATTATTCTTGTACTTCTACTTTATTATAAAATTACCAACGATTATTGTATTTCTTTAATTTAATCTTAACTATTCAAATACTTAGATCTAAAGGCTCTTAAAGGTTTCTAGATTCTCAAATAAATAGTGGTTCTGAATTGATTAGCTACCACTTAGATCTAATATATAGGGGTGCGTTCCAATAAGAACCTAAATAAATAGAAAATATATGAATCAATCTTAGTCATTGGATTAGAAAAAATAAACAGCTGAGATTTAATTAAGTGTGAACGCAATTTATTGAACAACAAGGGTAATATTGTCATTGTGCTAGGTGTGAACACAATTATTTATTTTTCACCTTAAAATTTAAACGCAAATATCTCATTATTTATAACTCCAAAATAAAATCTAAAAATATGTACGTGCTCGTAATTAAATTTTCTTTAGAACAAGATCCATCAATATGTTCTGAAACAACTAAAAAATCGTTCATAATCTGTCACGTTCTTTCGACACAGTATTATACTATCTACTGTATCGCTCAAAACACAGTAACTGATTTGATACTGTGTCTTGTGATTTACTCGCAATTTATTACCAAGTTTGTCACTGTATTATTTCGAATTGTTGTCTTTGATGTAAATATCAGCTTAATGATCAAAAATCTAATCAAATTAAAAATTATTCCTGATATAATAATAAATTTGCTATTGGGTCACTCAAGACACGATAAATTTTTTACTGTGTCTTGAACGACACAGTAACTAATTTAATACTATGTTGGAAAAATGTAAAATCAATTGAGCGAATTTTTTTTTAATTTTAGAACATATTCATGATGTATTTCGTTTTAAAGAAAATTTAATTACGAGCAAGTACATATTTTTATATTTTATTTTGGAGTTATAAATCATGAGATATTTGCGTTTAAAATTTAAGGTGAAAAATAAATATTTGTATTCACAGTTAACCTAATTTTTAATTGACAGAATTATCCATCTTTTCTATTTAATTACAAATTCTGCATCAGTTTTTTAATTATGAATATAATCTCAACCTTTAATCTTTGCATAATTCAACAATTAAAATTGGTTCATATAGTTCCTATTTTCTTAGGTTCTCATTTGAGCAGCTATATATATATATATATATATATATATATATATATATAGAGAGAGAGAGAGAGAGAGAGAGAGAGAGAGAGAGAGAGAATCGTACTCCATTAGAAACCTCCTTAAATAAAAATCGTATGAACCATTTACATTCATTGGATTAGATTCAATTTTAAAATTGAGATTAAATTCATATTTAAAGCTCCGGTGGCATAGTTCGTAATTATCTTAAAAATCTAGACAAATCCGTCCATTACTATTTGATTAGGTGTGAACAAAATTATTTTTTTTCCTCCTTAAACTTTAACCGCACATATCTCATTATTTATAACTCCAAATTAAGATCCGTTTGCAGATTCTTAATCATAATTAAATTATTTTAAAAATAAGATCAATCATGAATATATTATATAAAAAATTAAAAAAAGTCGAAGATGCAGTAGCAATATTCCTACTGTTTCTTTGTTTATTTATAAACAACAGTAGATGCAGTAGAAATATTGTTACTGCATCTTGTCGTATTTAGTGAAATTTCACTGGATGCAGTATCAAAGTTCTCACTGCATCTCATTGTATTTTATGAAATTGCAGTGGATGCAGTAGGAATATTGCTACTACATCCTATGGTATTTTGTAAAATTACACCGGATGCAGTAGTTATATTTCTACTGCATCTTGTTATATGTTATAAATTGTACTTTAATGTAGTACGAACTTTAACTACTGCATCTTGTTATTTTTTATTAATTTGCATTGGATACAGTAGTAATGTTCTATTGCATCTTGATTTTTTTTAACTTTTTTATAAAATATATTCATGATTAATCTTATTTTAAAGAAAATTTAATTACGAACAAGAATATGCAATCGAATTTTAATTTGAAATTATAAATAATGAGATATGGACATTTAAAAGAAATGGTGGAAAAAAATTAATTGTGTTCACACCTAATGCATTGACCTTATTACTCTTGTTATTCAATAACTTATGTTCACACTTTAATTAATCTCAATCGTATTTTCTCTTTTAATCCAATGATTTAAATTGGTTCCTATAATTTTCATATTAATTAGGTTCTTATTTAAGTACTCCCATATATATATATATATATATATATATAAGAAAATGATCGGCTACAAACCATAAATATTGTACAAACGTGCGAACCAGTTGTATCTTAGTACATTTTTGTTGTATCTTCGTTAATTTTGTTGTATTTTAATTTTTTTTTTTGTATCTTAGTAAGACCCCGTTGTATCTTATTACGTTTTTGTTGTATCTTCGCATCTTAGTTAGTTTGTTGTATATTTACGAATCTGTTCTATTTTAGTATATTTTTGTTGTATTTTAATTGATTTTTTAAAAAAAATTCTTGTGTTGGATCTTTATTTTACAAAATACAGACATATAACTAACATACAACAAAAATGTACTAAGTTACAACTGGTTCGTACGGTTTGTACGAAAAAATGATTTGTAGCGGAATAAACGATTATATTTATATTTTAATTTTTTTTTTTAATCCTGGCTTTATAAAACCTAAATTGTGCTCGAAACATAGGTGGGAATAAGCCTGTCAATTTGGATCAAATGGGTTGTAATTGATTGAGTTATAATAATTAACAGGTTGTAATGAGTTCAACCTATTATAACCCATTTAATCAATCGATCAACACAATTGTATAATAAATGAATTAAGTTAAATTCGAATTAACATTTGAATACTCTTTTGCACAAAAAAAATATTTTTATACATTCTAATACTTAAAATTTTAATTAAATGGGTTGTAACAAGTTAAGCTGTTTAGCAGGTTAGAGCAGGTTAGAATGGATTAATGGGTAGCAAATCTACAGGTCTAGGTGGGAATGTATGTTCCATCTATGCGTGAAATATACGTGAATGTAATGTAATGAATTACGTGTGAAATATTTCTGCATTATAAAAAAAAAAAAAAAAGGAATTTTCGAATGAATGTGTTATGTGGCGAAGTGATGTAATATATAGTAAAATTTTAACGTTAATGAAATCAAGAATTGGATAAATGAAAAAGATAATAAAAAAATTGAATCAAGTAATCATCATATCCAATCTGCCGTAAGAAAATCAACCTTTTGAGGTCAATGTCCAAGCTTTTTATAACTACATGCAATGTTAATTGATTAAGATTTCAATTAGGCATTCTTACTTCCATCAAAATTATTAATGGAAAAGAGTGGCCAAAAAGCCATAGAACCAAAGGGAAAGCTGAGATGTAGGAATCGAGCGGAAATTCGATATATAATAATATTCGATAGTATTATACTTCTTCCGTTTCAAAATAATGGATATTTTAGAAGTTAAAATTATTTTTAAATAGTTGTATTTTTACAAATTCATGCTTTACTTTTCCATAATTGTCCTTTACTCTCTAACCATTAATGAGGAAAGAATTTGATGAAACTTTTAACTGTAACGATTAATTGAAGGGTAAAAATTGAATAATAGAAAATACTTAAGCAATTTTTTATTTTTATGCTCAATACTAAAAGGTTTACTATTATGGAACGAAAAGATTATATTAAGGAAGGTGAAGATAATAGAACTGTTAGTACATAAGCCTTTGTATATGGATGTTGTATACAGAGGGATGTAATGTGTAATTCTCTAGAAGTGTAATTCTCTAGAAGTGTAATTGAGATATATAAGGGTGTAGTATGTACATTGTTGGTTAATCAATTCAGTTAATATATAGAGAGGGAATTTTCCCGCTTCTCTCTTCTTCTCTCAATCTCATTGTTCAAATTGCGTCTTGATCAATTCTTGATCTTATCATGGTATCAGTTGATTCAACATTTTCGCGATTATGATCTCTTCATTCTGGTTGCGCTAAAACCCTAATTCTTGCCGCAGTTCTTGATCTCCTTTCACGGCGGACTTCGCAGATGATGCAAATAGCACTAGTCATTTCGAGTCTGAAAGACGAGTATGATCTCCCAGAGGTAACCTTGCAATTGCATTCTTCACATCATTTGTATCTACATCCAAATGAGAATTCTGGTATGACGATCGTGAATGTTCAATTAATTGAAACCAATTATTCTGAATGGAGTAGAGCGATGACCATAGCCATGATTACTCGCATAAAATTAAGAATTCTCACAGGTCTTCATACTCGCCCAAAACCTAATTCTATATACCTACCTCATTGGGAACGCTGCAACAATATGTTGATATCTTGTACCCTGAATTCAGTTATGCCTGAGATTAGGTCTAGTATAGTTTACACTGCGACTGCTATGTGGGATGAATTTTTTTTTTTTGAAGAACCAGGGCGTTACCTGATCGGAATGGCTACCCGTTTTATTAATAAAATAAACATTACATTGAGGGGGATTATCGAGTGACTCACTCAATATAGCCAAAACCTCTAAAGGAAATTACAAAAAACTACTTCCTATAACTATATAACCCATACAAATCATCTCTCAAGGCTTGTATTACTTGCGCCGGCAATTCTCTACTTGTCAAGAACAATCGATCCTGGTGATAAAAATGTGCTGCTGCTGCCAAACGATCGGCTATCATATTACCTTCTCTATAACAATGACCAACCGTGAAATCACTTAACAACTTTCGACATTGCCGAAGAGGATAGATGCATCGCCAAGAAGGGTCATGCCTGTTTGTAAGAAAATCCACGGCCATTACAGAATCAGTTTCCACATGTACTTCCTTAAGATGTAATTGGTGTACCATCATTAACCCATCTCTAAGCGCCATAATCTCCGCTTCCATATTCGAATGTAAACAATACCTATTTGAAAAAGCCGCAATCATTTCACCCTTATTATTTAGAATAATGCCACCTCCAATGGCTAGTCCATTAACACACGAACCATCTGTGTTCAATTGAAAGAGACCCGACCCCTTAAAGGACCACTTGATCCAATGCCCATACCTTCTCTTCACTTGTTTTATAGGCAAATGGAGAGACTCCAACCAAAGTTGCTATACTTTAGAGACTTTAACAGTAGGAGTACATAAGAAAATGAAATCCTGGAGATGACCATCTATAGCTTTTTTAATATTGGCCGTCTCAATTTGTATCCCCTCATAGATACATCTGCATCTCGCCTTCCATATTTCCCACATACCTGCAAGCAAAATACCTGTTCTAACCATCCCTGCTTGAGACGAGGATGAACTCTTATCCAACCAGCTTAAAAACAGATGCTCTAAGTTCACATATTCCGACACCAAATCATGTCTGGAAGCATACTGAGACCAAACAGCAACTGCCCAATCTGAATGTATTAATAAGTGATCGAGTGATTCCTCCTTATGATTATGTCTGCAGCAGACACACTTTGACGCCAGTTGAATACACCTGGACTTAATCCTCAGGTCTACCGAAACCGCTCCATGCATCGCTTTCCACGCAAAGATTGAAGCTTTCATTGGAAACCATTTCCTCCATATTTTCTTGCACCACGGAACAACTGAAATATTCTGGCTTAACCTTTTGAAATGAGTAGAAGTACAAAAATTACCACCGCTAACATGGGTGTAGATCAGCTTGTCTTGGACCTGATCATCCAACCGAAGTCTTGAAAATAAATCAATCTGCTCATGGGACAAAAGGGTCTCAATCTCTTGCCGATGTTGGAGAGCCACTTTGATTGTAAGCTGAGCATCCGTAGGCCTAGGGCCTATGAGAGGATGGCCACACCAATTATCTGTCAGAAACGAAATCGCACCTTCACCTACCAACCATCTACTAACCTCCTCAATCTTAGAAATATGTGGATACAAAGTTTTCCAAACCTGAGAACTATTAGAAGGGAGGAAAAACCTGCATTTCTTCTATATTTCTTTTGCATCCACTTAGCCCATAAGGAATCTCCTGTCATAGCAGACCATGCAAGCTTAGCGTGCATAGAGTCCATCACTGTTTGAACAGACCTCACCCCCAACCCACCACGATCAAAAGGGGTGCAGATTTTGATCAGCCAGGAAACCCATCTGCAACGACTCTCTCCATTCACATTCCATAGAAAGGTTGCTAGAGATCTATTAATTTTACAAATAATCGCCTTGGGAACTTTTTGACTAGCAAGAGTGTATATGGGGATGCTACTCAAAACCGATTTCACAAGACAAAGCCTCCTTGCAAAAGACAAAAATTTTCCTTTCCAACGAGCTATCCTTTTATAAATTTTCTCCACAATCTTGTCAAAATAAGAAATTCTGGATCTACCATTAAAAAGTTTAATACCCGATATGTTAGAGGCATTTGTTGATGTTGGAACCCTATCAATCTTGCAATTAACGAAACCCTTGTGCTTGGCAGTTTTGAAGCTCCCACAAAACCGCATTTTGTAGTTTGCAAAAAATAAGGCAGTCGTCGGCATACAGTAGATGGGAAATCCCAAAATCACCCCGACCACATCTAAATCTACCAATATTACCTTTTTGTACCTCCTTCTTCAAATTAAAAGAAAGAATTTCTTCTGCTATAATAAAGAGAGGAGGAGAGAGGGGATCTCCTTGTCGAACTCCTCTGGTCGATTTGAAGAAACCGTGCTGCACGCCATTGATTTTGACTGAATAATGAACATACATCTTGGCCGTTGATAGGTTGAGTCCGCACCCCACACTTGTGTTTTGGGCTTATTTTGTTCATTGAGGACAATGAAAATTTTAAATGTGGGAGGGTGCTATGCATGTATTATTATGTATATTTATTAGATTTTTTTAAAAATTCAAATAAGGATGGAATTTTTCCAAACCTCAATCCCATGATTGACAATTAGCTTTGATATGTACCCATGCATGTGAAATATGAAAGATAACTGATGGTTACCTTGGTTACTATACTTTAAATTTGTAATTGAAATGAACATGTTTCTCGAATTAAGGGATATGTTGCATGCTTGTACTGTGGCACACACACACGCACTCTTGGTCAATATTGAATGGATATGAGGTTGATTGGTGAAAGAAGGATACATCACTTGTTTGACTAAAAAAAAAGAAAAGAAAAGTAAGTAAAAAAATCGGAGTTGGAATAAATGAAGTACAATGTGTACATCCCCCGTGACATGGAGAGCAATATATTGGAGAGAGAAAAGTAAAAAATTAATATATAGTCCCTTATGCTACATTGTTGAACAGACAGCTCTCCATGTCTAAAGAGTGCCTATATTGCACCACGGTGATTGTTTGTACTATGCACAAGTTACTTGGCGAAGTTAATAAAAGTAAAGAGTCAAGTGAGTGGTGTATTTGAAAAAAACCTTGATACCAAATTGATGTTCATAGACTGAGAATTGCACATGTATTCACAAACAAAGGTACAAATTTGTTGTTCTTTGAAGCTAATAAAGGAAACATGGACAAATTAGATTGCTTATTCTAGTATAATTCACAATGTAAATTGATGTTAAATTTTCTTATAAGCATGCTGTGGGGTACTGTGACAAGTTGATTGTTAGGATTGGAGTTGAGGTAAAACGAATTTTGTGGGTAGATTCACTGCAAACTCTCACGAGAAACAACTCGTCAACTGGGGGTAACCTAGGGGTTTAACGGCTTGTTGCACATGCTAAGTGCAACCGTGATTCCTACGAAAGTGAGTTAAGATTGTATTAGGATTTTTTTGTTTTGTTGTGTTTTTATTTCTATTGATAATTTTATTATTTGATCGAGACGGCGAAAGGCTAAGTGTGGGAGTGTTGTTAGCATTCAAATAGACATTATTTTAATGCTATTACTATGATTATTTTGATGTAATTATGCATGATTTTACGCTGGGTATGGTTAGTTATGGATAATTACAGGAATTCCAAATGGAGAACATCAAAATAGGAGGAATTAAGCTGTTTCGAAGCAGAAAATGACTATTTTAGCAAGGAGCTAAGTACTAGACCAGAGATAGCCTCGAAGTGCGTGCTATGTTAATAGCGAGCTAGGCACGGTCGTGCCTAGGTTCGGTACGCCCGTGCTTGCGCAAATATGAGGAGAACTTATTTACACTGTTTTGGGGTTTTTGGGATTTCTTGTAAATATTTTTGGCAGTCTATATAAACGTATTTTTTGTCAGCTAGGGTTATCATAACACATGTACGTAAGAGAATGCACATTATTCATTCTAGGGTTTATGCTTAGCCAAGTTATGAACTAAACTTCAACTTCTAGGAGTTAGAGGTAAATCTTACTTTTTGATTATCCTTTGGTAATAATACTTCCAATTGTGTTCTTGTTCTTATTAATATTGAAATCGTTCTTACGTTCGTTCTTTCAACTAAGTAGTTGCAAATGCTTAATTCAAAGAATGATTGTGAATTGTATGATTATGCTTTGTGACCGAGGTTTCATACAATAGCTTGATTGCAATTCTCCAGTTCATTTTGCTGTGCGATCCTCTCGCGAGTAGAAGAGATTAGGTTTGTTCGAGTTTACACGCTTCAAGGTTTTTTGTGCATCGTCTATTACCGTGACCTTTAGTGTTGAGCGAAATGGATGAACACTGGCAATGTATCTTCTGCCAAGGAGACCAAGTACATTGCTAATCATCAGGTAACTGTAAAAATATAACCAATAAAGAAAGAAAATTAGTATAATCAAAAGTACTGAGTAGCTCCAGTCTCCTAGATCCTTCTCAATTGTGAATTTCGTCTCAGTAAACATATCCTTCTCAATTGTGAATTCAGTATCACGAAATATATTGTTCAGTTAGATTACTTAATTCAAGTTCTCAGTGGATCGACATTCTATTTATTATTATTTGCATTAAATTAGTTAGTTGTAATGCTAGTAGTAAGGAGGTTTAATATTTTTTTTGAGCATCTGCGACAGTGCGATCAATAAATGAAGAAGAGAAAATTTAATTGAAAATTATGTAATATATCAAAAGGTGATTTAATAGTGTGTAACGGTTAAAAAATCAACGATAATATGAGAGTAGATTTGGGTATAAATATCTGAAAGTTCTTCTTCACCAAAACTCACTTCTCCATGCTCGTTTTAGATCCCGCAGACTAGCGTCGATGTTCCGTTCGACATTGAAATCATGAAAGAAAGTTCGCCTGTGCAGAAAAGAAAGAAAGAGAGAGGAGCAATAAAGAAGGGCATCATTGCTCCGAAGAGTTGCCTTGCTTTTTGATCACCCCTAGCAAGAAAAAAAAAAGGGGCGGTGAAATGAACGAAGCGGTGATAAATGGCTACCGGTGAAAGCCCTTAAACTTCTTTTCCCCTATCTTTACAGCTTAATTTTATGGTTTATATTAATGTTCAAACATGGGCTTGGGTTTATGTTGTGGGTTTGGCTGAAAGGCCCATTTTGTTGTTTTTTAATACTAAACTGTATACATATACATATATATATATGAACGTATTCCGCTACAAACCACTTTTTCGTATAAATATATATAGGGGCTTATTCCGCTACAAACCACTTTTTCGTATAAACCGTACGAACCAGTTGTATCTTAATACATTTTTGTTGTATGTTAGTTATATGTCTGTATTTTGTAAAATAATGATCCAAAACAAGAATATTTTTTAAAAAAATCAACTAAGATACAACAAAAGTATACTAAGATACAACAGGTTCGAAAATATACAAAAGCTAGCCAAGATGCGAAGATACAACAAAAATATAATAAGATACAATGGAATATTACTAAGATACAATAAAAAAAATTAAGATACAACAAAGTTAACGAAGATACAATAAAAATATACTAAGATACAACTGGTTCGCACGTTTGTACGATATTTGTGGTTTATAGCTGATCATTTTCCTACATATATATATTTAAATTAATTTATATACATGTGTGTTTTTAAATTAGGTTAAATTTTAGGTAGAATTTTATTGTTTATTTATTTTATGTTATATCTTGTGTTATATGTAATTATTTTCTAACACACATATTATCTAATTTTTATAGTGATTTTTTTTGATTAGCATCAGAAATTATGGAAGATACCGCAGAAAATTCAACCAATTGAACTACATTCAGTTACTGAGATTTTTGACATGAATAATAATTTGATATATTTTTATGAATAAAAGTTTAGTGGATGAAATCGATTAAGGAATCCAATCACGTGAACTACATTTGAGTTAGAGATTTATAAATACATATAATAATTTGACATATTTATATATTAAAAAAAATAATGGACGATATTGAAAAAAAATACAATCTACTTGACTAAAATTAGATAATATATTTAAGAATAGGATAAATTTTGACATATTCATAGATTTTTATAATTTTTTGGTCAAAATATTCGTAAAAAATAATAATATTGATTATACAAAAATATTTAACTATCATTTAAAATTAAACATATAAAAAAACATAATAATCATATTACTATATAAAATAACTTATACAAACTCAATTTTTATACACCAATCATTGAGCTTACCCAAAATTGACACTCAAAATATTCTTTTGGAGCTCTAAAACTAAATATACAGATCTAATTTACAGAAACCATTGAACTTGCCCTAAGAAATTGGGTTCCTACGGGACACAAGGTTGCAATAAGTTTAATTAACATTCAATTTGAATAATAGCCTTTAGAAAGTACCCGGCCAGAGCGCACCATTAGCCTCTTAATTATTAACTTTGCCTTAACTACTTTAAGTAAGATTAAATACAATAAAGTGGGTACTGTTTTAAATGAGCACGCTAAGATTTGTCTCAACTTTTGAAAGCACATTAGAAATCCAATCTTTGTAGTTTAGATTGGATTATTACATTAAAATAATTTTGGTTGTGTTCTCCTGGGTGATTTTCACCCAGGTTTTTTGATTTTTGATTTTTCTCTCTCATTGGTCCCACATTTTTTCTCTCTATCTCTTTCTTACTTTTTACTATAATCATTACAAAAACCCAAAAATCAAATTAATAAATCACTCATCCAAACACACCCTTAGTTTTTAAGTGAAAAATATCCAAGAAAGTATTTACAAATATGTCCCAAAGCGGTCGAGCTGAACCATAGATTCATGGTTCAACGTCAACTTGTTGAAGCCGATCACCAACCGCTTGGCTCATGGTTTAATAGCCGGGCCATTATACCCCTATTTTTAGTGGTACATGTATGTTGAGGCTGATTGTGAATGGTATATCTCACATTATATTTGTTCGCTGTTTTCTTTTGTGGGGTTTGGCATCAGAGTTCTCATTGTTCCTTTTCTCATGATTCAAAAATGGAGTTTTGCGTGTCCGAAAACTGGATGAGGTCAGTTCATTGTTGCCTAATCTTTATGCATGCTTGCTAATTGCTATCATGTAAACATGTATTCCCCCGTCCCATGATGATCAGTATTCTTAAATTATAATTTAACACATTTATTGTAAGAATGAAAAGTAAAATTTCAACAACTTACATAAATTCACTACTAAAATTTTAAAAATATTTGGTGAAAGCTTAACCAAGTTGAACTTATAAATCGATTACAGCACGGAAACGATCGGATGTCCTAACAATTTATGTTCTAATCGGTGGAAGTATTTGTGAACGACTGCCACCAGGAATCTCATTTCTGTCTGCAATAGTATTTAGTCTTGCAGCATGGACTTTCACACTTCATCTGAAAGGAAGTATTTGCCATTTAGGTATGTAATCATTGCCCCTCCAAACAACAATTTGCTTTTGCTCAAATGTCACCAGGGTGCATGGAACCAAGTCCTGTGCCAAGTTAATGTCCAAACAGTTAAAATTACCTTGTTGCATTATGCAATGTGAAGGAAACAGCAAGCTAATCAACATATATTGCATCCCCAGTCAAGTTCTTATATGCAAGTGCTTTCAGAAAAGTTTCACACACACAAAATGAAGAAAGCAAGCAGCACAGAAATGAATAATGGCACTGTACACCAGTTATGTTAGTCAACCTGCAGAGACTAAAAAAAGTAATATATAGTTGGGGAAGATGGGTGGAAGGGAGGAAACTACATGCAGGTCCGTATCCCCGCCTGACTCCTGGATCCCAAAACATGCCTAAGCCTTATTGCATTGGTAGTGAACACACCCAACAATGGTAGAAACTCGATCTAAATCAATCCTTCAAACAGTTTGAGCTTTAATTCCACTCATTGCTTATCCTTACTCTCATTTCTTTATAAACATGTCAACATAAGAAATATGCCATATATTGTGCCAAATATGACTACTTCAAAATGCACTAAAGAAATATATTGCAGCTCCTCTCCTTTCAGCCATTCTTAGAACACTTCCTATCACGCAAATCCCAGCTTAATAACTCAAAAGAAAGCCACTCATCACATCATAAGTTAAAGGTTGACAAGCAAGGTAAGTGGGCATCACACTTAAGTGGCATATTTGCATAAATTAGTCAAAGCAACAAGTATCCAGAACTATCATATCATGTCTGATATCAAATGCAAAACTAAACATTTATTCAAGTCTCAGAGCATCATTGAATCAAGTCCTCCAATCAACTATAGCACCCAAAAGGGAAAAAACAAACAAACGTACATCTGCACCGAACGTGCACATCCATTGATAAATAAAAACTACAAGGCAAAAGGATCAAGCCAAAGCACCAATTGTGATATCTGAGATAATATGCCCTAGGGATCGGAACTGCAATAATAGGTACTTATGACCATATGAAAAATAAATATATAAAATATCAGAAGATAGATTGTTTGAATAAGATATAACGATTTCTACATAAGCAACATAGGCCCAGCTAAAATTGTAGGACCACCAACAATGATTATAATACCAGCTGCAATCCGCAAGGAGTTGCACAGTTGCAATATGGAGTAGTAAAATTGTAGAGAGCAATATATTCATTGGCGATGAAGAACAGTACAAATTACAAAAAATGTGACGTGCTACAACGTTGTAACAAAGTAGTGCCTGATGCAAGAAGATCTATGTTTTTTCTTCATTCTCATATTTGCTAACACTAACAAAAACAAAAGTCCAGTCTCTGGATTAACCTAGTTATTAACAAAAAGCAAAAAGAATGAAGTTTGTGACACTGTAAAAATCCTAACAAGCATGAAGGCCCATCAAACAACAATTTTGCATTTTCATGAGAGAAGGAACATATTTCATTGCCAACTCCTGATCTCCACCGCAAAGAACACAAAATCAAAAACACATGGGGATCCTTCTACAGTAAGCGACAGGTTAGGCAGCTAAACGGAATTTTGAAGTACAAAAATAATTTAAGATGGTCAGTGAAAAAAAAGCTACTCAAGAATGCAAAAAAGCAAAGCTAGAGCATTTGAATTATACGAAGAAGTACACATGTTACCCATATTAAGGAACCTTCAATTGACATAATCACAGAGCTACTTTGCTCACCCTCAATCTGCAACCTAGCTTCTCATAGTCATTCTTTGCTAGGCTTCGACAGTCTATCCCAACCACCTCATGCAAGAGAAAAGCATCTCGAACCATGGGCACTAGACAGCCATAATTACCGTTCTTGGCTACATTTACAAATGGCATAAGAGACCATAAAATGCAACAATACTGAAAAGTTAGGATGGCAAAATAGCAAAAGTTTACCAAGTTTTACTAAAGGATGAATAGTTAACCCTTTCTTTCTCAATTTCTTGGTTTTCCCAATGCTCAGGCCTTCAATTGTAGTTTTTATAAGCCTTGGATATATTGGTTCATGAGGCTTCCACAGCATTAACGGAATCACAGGCCTCTTCTTGGGGTCGTAATTCCTGCCTCTGTACAATATAAGTAAATCACCATGTCTATGTACGACCTTCCCAAAACTTTTATCCTGAAACATACAAAGTTGATAGTTCCTTTCAATGTTGAGTGTAAAAACAATGTGGATGACATATAAGCAAGTTGCACATAGTTATACTCACCAAGCAAAGGGGGAAATGGCAAGAAAGACAAATTAGCATGGCTTTGGTTCAAGACCGCAAGCTAATGAGTTCACATAAAACAAACCTCATGAAAAACTGAAACTACCTTTTAGCATGTGTAATAGAAAGCACAGGCTAAATAAATTCATAAAAATCATGCATGTATAAATGCAGAAAGCTTCTATGTGAAATGTCAGCATATGTTTGCCCTCCTGTTACAGTAGCATTACAAAGGCAGAACAAGCAGCACTCATAAAGATTGAAAGAAACTGAGTACCTCTAACTGAGTGCATAAGTTTTCCATATCAACAGTGGGTACACCCGTACACTTTATCCTAACAGCCTCAGCAAGCTTCCAGTTATAATGAATGTCATTCACTATGTTGCGTGTTAACCCATCCCTTCCTACAAAAGCATATAAATATGCATGTTAACAAAAAAAAAAAAAAGTGAAAAGGAGGATGAAGAGTAAGCTTGGGATTATTTGTTTACTGTATTACTATTACTTATACAATTAAAAGTGAGAAGGGTCAAAACACTGCCATTACCAAGGGGAAATATCAACTTCATATTAACAACCCTCGAGATAAGGGAGAATCACTAAATATTCCAACAATGATTGAAATTTTAAAATCTAAAGCATAATAAAGTATGTAAATAGTACTCCTTCCGTTCCAAAATGAGTATTAGAACGCTGGCCATCACCAAGGGGAAATATCAACTTCACATCAAACTTCGCAATTTAGGCCATAATTTTCCATTTTTTTGCGATGTGAGTCATTTTGGACGAAATTCGTCAAAATCTAACTAGGGTGAACTCACATGCAAAACACACGTAAGTTTTTCATGGGCATTAATGTCATTCCGCCCCAATATAAACTATAGGGCCTAAATTGATTCCACCTCTCCCCCCGGTCCTCTCTCTCTCTCTCTCCCAACCACGATCTATCCACCTCCTCCAAACGCGATCTATCAGCCAATTCGCTGGTGAGTTCTTCTCTTCTTCTTTCTCCAACTCGGTGAGTTCTTCTCCGGCTCTCCCTCTCCCATCGCTCTCTCTTCTTTCTCCCCCACGACGATGAAACCCAACCTGGAAGAAGACCTCCTCTCCTAGGGTTTCCGAAAAATCTAGGATTTTCGAAACCCGCAGATCCCTTGCATTGAGATTGGAAAACCTGGTTGTTCGGTTGTGATGGGGGAATAAAAATGGGTTGTTTGGGTGTGTTTAACTGTGTGAGTAAGAAATCCATGGGAAACTTTTGCCGAGGAGGGTTATCCTCTGCTTCAGTAGAGATTGCAAGTTGAGTGCTTTGTCTTTGCATTCGGGTTGGGGGCGGCAACGCTGGTGATGCGTTGTGGGTTCCTTTTGTGTGCTTTGCAAATCTGTTTGATGTTTGATGGGTTCTTTGGTTTAGAAGGAGAAGGTGGAGATGGGTTAGACGGTGGTGGTGGATGGTAACCGCCGGTGACGGCTGGGAGAGGGAGAGACAGGCCGAAGAGGGACACGAAGGAGGGGGGTGGGGTGGGTTGTGTTTTTCTGTTTTTTTTTTTTTTTTTTTTTTTACATTAATTAAATGCCCATAAATGCCAAAAATGACCATGAAAAATTCACGTGCTTTGCGCGCGAATCCATTTCCATTAACTTTTGACAAAATCCGTCCAAAATGGCTCACATCACAACAAAAATGGAACATTAGGGCCCAAATTGCGAAGTTTAAAACCGGGGGCTCGTTTTGCGAGCTCACGAAAACTTTAAGGCCTAAAACGCAATCAACCCTAACTTTAACACTTAAGATAAGGGAGAATCGCTAAATATTCCAACAATGATTGAAATTTTAAAATCTAAAACATAACAAAGTAGGTAAAATAGTACTCCTTCCATTCCGATATGAGTGTCATGTTTTCCTTTAGTAAAGTTAACCCAAGATATAATCAACTTAACTTTAATTTATATTTATTGCATTTTAGATTTTAAATATTACAATAATTGTAAGAATGTTAATTAAACTATCAAAAACAACTTTCACAACATAGCAATACCAAATCGATTCTAATAACACCATAGCCTAAGTTTAAAAGTTGACCACGAAAATAAAAACAGGACATCTTATTTGGAACAATAATGTCGCCTCAGGTTGACTATTCCAACAATGATTGAAATTAAAAAAAATTTAAGTTACAATTAAATGTATGTTTGAATGTATGTTAACTAGTGATGTTGTCTTCCGTTGAGTTTTCCATAAGAAAATCCGAAGATATATTTGGGACCAAGGGAATAAACTTTCATTGTGAAGCTACTTGCGAATATCAAAAACTCGTGTGCCCAACTAAACCCGTGCCTGAGGGCACGAAGCCATAAATTAAATAATTAATTTTTTAAAATTAAATAATATGTAATTTCTAATTTAAAATAAATAATAATAATTTAATTAAATATATAAAAGAATCTAAAATAAATTTAAGATATGTGCAGAGAGATTATAGAGAAAAAAGAGAAAGAATATTGGTATGTTTGTGTGAGATAGAGAGAGGGGGTAGTAGGGGAAGGAGGGAGAGGTTGATGGTGTGGTATTATTCATAAGGTCATTATCAATGAACAAACATACAAGCTTATATAATATAGATAGAATTTCTAAAATATTACCAAGATAATCAACATTGAAAAGAAAATGAAAAAAGGTATTAAGTACCCAAATTGATTTGTGTATTGGTTTTCTTCATGTGACAGTTCTCCACAATAACTTTCATCTCATCACTACTCAATTCCTCCCCTTGAATTCTCTCTCTCATCTTCCTCCACTCCTCCACCTCCGCAGTCTCCTTCCCCAACTTTGGGTCCACCGCCCGGGCACAGACCCCGGTCCACACCCTATCCACAAGATCAGGCCCAAAATAGTACTTGGGCTCCCGGAGCCCAATGGGCCTCACATTCGGGCTGCTCTCGGTGTAGAAGAACGAAAAGTTGAACGGTAGAATCGACCGGAGAGGCTTTTTACTGGACCGGTCGAGCAATGACGAAGGCTTGTACGGAGGTTTCTCTTTGAGTTTGCTGTGGGTTTGAGGTTTAGAGGAGTAAGGGTTAGGGTTTGGTTTGAAGGCGTATTTTTGGTGGAGCTCGGAAGTAGATGGGGCAGCGGTGGAAGTAGAGAAGGAGTAGAGATTGCGGTGGCGGACGGTGGACAGATAAAGTAGGGTTTGTTTTTGGAGGGAATATCGATTGAGGAAATGCACGACCATTTTCGCTCCAATTTGGGAGAGAAACTGTGAAATGTGAAACAGAGAGGTCAGGCAAGAGAGATTGAAAAAATGTTATTCAGGTGCATTTCTTATATTTCAATTTCCTCTCCTTGGTTTGGTAATATTTCAACTTTTTCCCCTTGGTTTTGTAATATTTCAAATTCGTCCCCTTGGTTCTGCCAAAATAGGGTAATTTATACTGCCCACCCTCGTCACATGAGAAGATTGATCGGTTTGGAGACACTTTCCCACCGCTTTAGAGGAGAATGAGACGGGGAACCTATGTCAAGGCTCTAACAATGAATTAAGAAAATAGCACACTCAACAAATGGAAACCGAAGCCAAACTCCTGCTGATTGA
>JAOWAN010028660.1:0-20010 GCA_028566635.1 Lobelia cardinalis | reverse complement strand
TGATTTAGATGAATGTGTTATGGACAAATTTAGTTTATATGTTATGTAAATGAATTTAGTTGATATGTTTTGTGGATTAATTTGGTTTACATGTATATGTATGTTTATATATATGTAGATGTATATATTTTATATTTAAAAAAAAAAATTCATTGCGATGGTTTTTGCAGTCATAATAGGTATAACTATAACATGATGGCACTTACAGTCACATTAGGGATAATATCAAATTTTGGATTCTAATATTACACGACAGCAAATACTGTTGTATTACGTACATTGATTTTATGACTGTTTTTGCTGTCGTATAATTAAATAAGAGATGGCAATTGCAGTCACATTAGATATATCAAATACGACGGCAATTGCAGTCACATTAGGTTCACTTGATTTTATGACGGGATATGTCGTCGTTTAAGATATAGAGAATATACGACGGCCATTTTCAATCGCATTTACATTTCACGACTAGGGATTTTGCGTCTAACCATGTGACGGAATTTGCTGTCATTGCGACTGCTTTTTGATTTATACGATGGTTTTTGACCGTCGCATAAAAAATTTTTCTTGTAGTGTTCATTAGTTTTCTAACGAAGTTTCCAGCGTTACTCTTCCATTAGTTAACTTTCTAATATTATGTTAACAAAACTCTTATTCTTCTAACCTAGTTGATTAATGACCATTAATGAGAGTGATTGTTATCACGAATACACTAAACTTGTGTGAAATCTTTCATTATTCCTTGATTCAACTTTAAATTATTCACTCTATAAATTATTTTGGTTTAACTTTTCACAAAATAACACATATATATGTGAGAAAAATTACAAGATCTCACACTACCCCTCTTATTTTTGCACTCCAACTAAACGACTCATTATTTTTCTTTCCTCCTATTTTCCATCCGTCCACCCATTAATAAGTGAGTTTTTCCCAACGGGGGTTGGTCCAAATGGTAAGCAGTTTGGATTCGCTTAAGGGAGGTCTCGAGTTCGAATCTCACCGTATGCAGAAAATCTCTGCTGAGAGACTCACCCGCCAATGTTAGGTGCGCGACCCGGATCGAACTGGATTAGTAAGGACATAGTCCTTGATAACGGTGAGTAAAAAAAAAAAGTGAGTTTTCAATTTTAGCTTTTACTCCCATCATCATTTTCCTATATCATTAAGCTTGAACTTTGACACTAGGGGTGTAAGTTCAAACCGTCCAAACCGACGATCGAACCGAACCAAACCAAACCGACGAGTTTGGTTTGGTTTCGGTCGACAACGGTTCGAAAAAATATCAAACCGCACGGTTTGGTTCGGTTTGCGGTTTCAACACCTCAAACCAAATTGAACTGAACCAAACCAAACCCCTCATATTTCAATATTATATTTATATATACTCCTTTTAATTATATATATAATAGAATAATAATTATATGCTAATTTAAATTTAATTCTATTATGATGAACTTATAAATTTTATTATTTTAAAGTTATATTGTGCTAACTATTATGTAAATAAACAATATAATTGAGTTATATTTCAATTTTTATTATAATCATAGGCTATTAGTATTAAATATAGTGTTTGTTTCTAACTTTTTGTTATAAATCTTATGTTATATTAGTTATTTATAAAAAAAATTTAAATCGATAAACGGAACCAAATCGAATCGCGATTTATCGGTTCGATTTGGTTCTTTTAGTTTGATGGTTCGATATATGTTTGAAATTCTTTGAACCGATAGGGTACGATTCGGCTCGCAATTTATAACCCAAATCAAACCGTTCTACCCTATTTCACACCGGTAGGCGGTTAGTGCCACCGCAGCACCGCGTGAGTAACGACCGTGACGGGGGGCTAGGTAACTGACGCACTGACGGCACACTGACATCACTCTCCTCCTTCCTTCTAAAACACTAGTTGAAAATAGTGACGAACGCTCTCTTCTCCGTTTGCTACTCCTCTTCCTCTTCTACTTGCGTGGAAGCAATCGAAACACCGTACTTGTTTTGATTCTTCTCAGTCTCTCTTTCACATTGCATATTATGTAAGATGGTCCAAGTCCAACAGTAAGCTGAACTGGAAAAGCTCTATGTAGTTTGAATTCTCACTTCGTGTGTACTTCAATCAACATCTGCCGTCACCAGCCTTCTCTGTAATCTACAAAATTTGGGTATCTCTGTATTTCATGTAATTGCCCTTTTTCTTTTGGGACATTTTTGGTCCAACTCTTTAGGTGGGAGGGTAGGGTTGCTGTATCTTTCTTTGACGGAAATCCCAAGGTCGGTAATTCGAATGTTCCACGAATCTTGAAGTTCCGGAGAAACCCATGTGTTAAATGCTCTTCTTTTATTGGTTCTTTCCCTTCCTAGAGTTTGATGTATGAAAGATAATTGGAAAATGGGGATGAAAAGATCTGATTGAAACTTAGCTTGGATTGGTTGCATATAATTACATTACGCAAGTTCATTCATGTACTGATTACTGAAGGCTCAAGATTTATTCAATTTTCTGGGTTCTTCTTTATTGATTGAGTTATTTGTCAAGATTATTGAGATTATTGAGTAGTTGGGATATATAAGATGGTTGGAGCTGTTGAGGGGGTGGGGAGCAATAATGTGCACTCTAATGGGTTGGTACAAAACTCCAATGGTTTGCTTTCCGAGGAGAAAGTTGATGACCTACGCCGATTGTTGGGAAAAGGAGAGAATGATCCCTTACGGATAGTTGGCGTTGGTGCTGGGGCATGGGGCAGTGTGTTTTTAGCAATGCTGCAAGATGCCTATGGTCATCTACGGGAGAAGGTTCAAATCAGGATATGGAGGAGGCCTGGGAGAGCCGTTGATAGGGCGACCGCAGAGCACCTATTTGAGGTGATCAATTCGAGAGAAGATGTGCTGAGGAGGCTCATCAGACGATGCGCTTACCTTAAATACGTGGAGGCAAGGTTAGGTGATAGGTTGTTACATGCGGATGAGATTTTAAAAGATGGCTTCTGTTTGAACATGATTGATACGCCACTGTGTCCGTTGAAAGTTGTGACAAACTTGCAGGAGGCTGTGTGGGATGCTGATGTTGTGATTAATGGGTTGCCGTCGACTGAGACAAGGGAGGTGTTTGAAGAAATTGGTAGGTACTGGAAGGAGCGGATTACTTTTCCGGTTATAATTTCCTTGGCAAAGGGTATAGAGGCTGCTTTGCAACCTGAGCCCCACATCGTAACTCCTACGCAGATGATTAGTCAGGCTTGTAAGACTTCTTCTTTCCTTCTTAAATTTTTGGTAGTTTTTCCTTTTACGCCACATTTAGTCTAACTATGATTCTTGTATTACTCTTAGGTGATACTAATATTATCTAAAGTGAAGCTGTTACTAAATGAAAATAATTACATCCAAATGTCACATTTTGAGTTGGACATTGTAGGTAGAATTCTTGTTACTCGACATGGTTGTATCCAATGTGAGGTCCTATGGCTGATTACTATTATTAATTTATTTATTTCCTAAAAAAAAAACTGAAATGCACTAATTCCTGCATAATATTTTGTGCACCATGCCGTCATAGGTGAGTATTAACACTTGCAGAAAGTACTTCATCTTTTTGTTAAGCCATCAATTCATCTAAAAGCTTAAGGTGTTAGAGAGGGGCGCAACAATTTACTTTCAGCCTAATACTTTTGAATGTTCATAGCCAAAATGTCCAAAAGATGTTAATTCTTCTAAGACAAATGAGTCTCATAGATGAGACCAGTCATTTTGATTGACTGGGGTTTCATCTAGAAGTGGGCTACATAGCAAGTTCTATTGTTTGGTGCTTTTTTATGGGTTCTATATATCACAAGTTCTGATCTATGATAGTGTATGGAGACTTGTCACATGAACTGAGTTATAAGTGGGAAGGGAGGAGAGAAGAGTAACGATGAAAAGAAGAAAACACGAGGCCACTATTGGACAAAGGCTCAAAATATTATTTAACTCTACCATAGTAGGAACACAAAACGAAATGATAATTCAATTTTGATTGCTATCGTCACATGCTTATAACCCTCATTGCTCTCCCTAAATTAGGTGAAAATCATCCTTGAAATTTTAAAGACAGAAAATAACTTGCCAACTATATCATATGAAGAATCTTTAGAGTTATCATCAACAGCACAACCTCTGGATACACATTGCAGCAGAAAATTAGGACACAATTTTGTCTCGCCATCACTCTGAGAGGTGTCAATGTGCTCAACAACTATAAAGTCGTTGACATGTTCAAGTTTTTTGGTTGCATTATCTAGGGAAACTTGCTCCATATCTCCCTTTTTATGTCTTCATTTCACATTCTAATATCTCTGCACTGCGCTTTCTTACTGTTCACAGTGGCACTGATATCATTATCTACCTCTTCTTGTGCTTTCTCAGCTTCCTCAGGAGCAAGTGTGTAGATACGTACTGACTTCTGAGGCAATTAGCAATCTGCTCGTATTTTGAAATCTTTATGGCATACTAATTAAGAAGGCTCTCAATTTACTTTCGAATGCTCATTGGGATTGCATCTAAATAGCTTGTAAAGGGGTTGAAATTGGCTAGATGTGAACCGTTTGCTTGCTGACATTTAGGGACTAGTATTAGTAATTGTAGAGGGGCATGAATTTGTAGTTTAGCGGTAGGAGTCGTAAGACTTGACAGAATTTGGTCTATGATTATTTTTGTGAGGCCTTATGATTTGTTAGAGTTAAACAGTCTTAAAGAATAACATGCTTAATCTCACATTTGTAGGACCTGACTCCTGAGTAGTCACTTTATAATTATACCTTTCTGTGTATGATTGTTTCCATCTGGATCATGTTATTTGTAGCTGGAGTCCCAACGGAGCACGTTCTTTATCTGGGTGGGCCTAATATTGCATCTGAGATTTACAACAAAGAATATGCTAATGCTCGGATATGTGGAGCTGAAAAATGGCGGAAACCCTTGGCCAAGTTTTTGAGGCAACCCCATTTTATTGTTTGGGATAATGGAGACCTTGCCACACATGAAGTTATGGGTGGTTTGAAGAATGTATACGCTATTGGAGCAGGTAAGAATCAGTCCTCTCCATTCCGTACCGAACTGCGCAACTTCCATTTCTTGTTTTGTAATATAGCGAAAAGCATTCATTAATTAATTTTTTCGTCTGTTTGGTACTTGTATTCTTTGTGTTTATCTTCCTCAGAAAATAAATTTGTATAGTAGTATTAAGCTCTTTATGGAGACAGCTGATTTTTAACATTCTCTTAAATTTGGCACCAAGTGTTTCTTGTTAAGTAATGGATGTTTTAATATTCTCTTGTTTTGGCACCCCTGCATCTTATTAAACACTAGTGTAAGCCCGTGTCTGAGGACACATGGCTTTTTTTTTTAATTAAACAAAAATTTAATGTAATATAAAATGTTAATATCATAAATATTTCTGATTCATAATTAAATATGATAACTAGCTGAAGATACATAATTAAAATATTAGTTAACGTATGCAGTTTACAAAAATACTCAATAATGTATGCAATTTACAAAAATACTAATTTCATTACTTGAGTGATTGCACTAAATTTAAAAAATATAAATATAACACTTTTACTTTTTACTAAATTATATTCAAAAGTAATCCCGCTGTGTAGTAGGGGAGTAATGCGAGTACCGATTCCAAACCCAATGAGGCAACAGGTAGAAAAACATAGGAGTACACTTGTTAATGAAATGGCCCTGAGAAGCAAATTGGCATCGGGTTTGGTGCCTGAAGACCCACCAAAGTAAGAAGAAAGCAGATCCTTTTCTGTGTTAGCCGGCCCCACCTTTTACAACTAAGCTCCATCCACCGTCTCTCTTGACATTTTCAGACCGTTGGATTAGGATTACTATTCATTGTACCATTCGCAACCATCATTCCTCATACTATAGATTCTCTGAGCACAGAATAGGAAGAATTTGTGCAATGGGCTATCCATCTTTTTATTTGGGTACTTAGTACTTCTGTAATTTAGGACTTTCTTTTGTGTACCTTTGTTTATTTTTTTTTCTTCTCCTTTTGTTAGTCTTGAATCAATAATTTTGTAGTTTTATATTTTGATGTGTTGAGCACCAATGTATCTTTTCATTTACATTTTATATCCACTATGTAATAAAACTACATGGGATGACAATTTGCTAATATTAAATTGAGGTTTTTAGCGCCATGGTAGCTTGGTGTTTTCTTTTATCGTAGCTTAACTCGTGTCCTTCCTTCCGTGCACTATTTTGCTGCCTTCTTCTAATTGTTTATCTTCATTTGTTTGTTGCCTTTCTTTGCTGGTAATTTGCTTGTCTGATTAACTTCTTTGGATCCCATCATGCCAATTATTTAGAGGGATACCCGCTTGTGGATATCCTTTTCCGTGTTTCGCCTGGTGCAGTTCGGTACTAAGGGGTGACCTTTCCGATATCTCTTCCCCCCCCCCCCCAACACACACAAACACCCTGGCCCCTAATTTGATGCTACCACAAGAGAGCACAGCCAATCTCTGTTTTGGTGATCAAAATCCCAGAAATCCGTCACCCAATGTTGTTCTCTCAGTGGGTCTTCACCCTGGTTTTTCTTCCCTTGCATTCTGAAATGGGGGGTTAGTTGCCTCTAAGTCAACTAACTTTGAGACTCATATGCCCCAGTGGGAAGAAGACCGTCTTCCAGGATGGTCTGGGAAGGGAGTGACTTGGGCAGCTTCCTCTTGTACAGTGACTGTGGGCTGGATATACGGTTTCGTTTTGATGGCTGAAACTGAAAGCTAAAGTTCATTCCACTTGCTCACTCACTCTGCAAAATGGTGGCCATGTCTTGGGGATCTGCAATTTTTTTCAGGAATTATGAGTCATGTAAATAGCATGTGTTTGATTGAGTATAATCAAATCAAAGAATTTGGCTGACTATAGGCCCTTTATGCTTCATTAGCTTAGTCTTTTGATTAGCTAAGTGCTTTGCCATGCGCTGAAATTTGGTTGGTCAATCCTGATTTTTCTTGTTGCTGCGAGGTTCATGTGATATTGGAACTTGTGATAGAGTAGCTAGGGTATATCAAAAGAATCCTTAGTATATTTGTTTAGTGTTTAGACTGATGTCATAGATTTCTTTGCATGGGTCTTATGTGTGTTTGTTCCAAGGACTCTCTTTCAACAGCTATAACACAGTTGATCTCATCCACTCACCAAGCCATGTGGTGCACCACGTGTCTGTTAAGTAGCCATGTCAAGATTGGTTCAAGTACTTGTTAACTTGCTTTTTCCAAATTGGCTGTAGCTGAGTGGTTTTCCTGTCTGTCTGTAGTAGAAGAATCGACACTTGCTTACTTTATTCATATTTTATGAAAGAAGCCGCTCAAGCATGTGACATTTGTTTTTCCTCCAGATGATGGAAAACTCGTAGTTTTCTCGTCCTCACAGCTGATTAGAAGTTCTTACTTGTTGCGAATCCATTTCACATGTGTTATGTTGAGTGTTAACATTTCCTAGTTGGGTTTCACAGGTATGGTTGCAGCTCTAACTAATGAGAGTGCCACCAGCAAGTCAGTATACTTTGCACACTGTACTTCGGAGATGATATTTATCACTCACCTTTTGGCTGAAGAACCAGAGAAACTTGCAGGTCCCCTCTTGGCTGACACATACGTGACATTGTTAAAAGGGCGTAATGCATGGTATGGCCAGAAATTGGCCAAAGGAGAATTGAGTCTTGATATGGGTGATAGCATCAAAGGTAAAGGAATGATCCAGGTATGCCTTTTCTGTCAAGCATATTGACTTCTTTAATAGTACAGTTTTGACACATCGATAAGGAATTGAAATTGATTAGCATGGACGATCCTGCCCAAGAATAAAAGTATTAGTATTATTGTCAACTTGATTTTAAAATGCATAGTTGCCATTTTTCTCGGGGTTTCAAGGATTTGTCTGCCTCTTCGAAGGAATCCATGAAGTAGAGTTGAGAATCACATGATGCAACTTCTAGCAGCTTTAGGTTTTAGATGAGTTGGGAACTTGTAAGGGTGTTAGAACGTTGGTATTCACAAGTTTTTGTCTCCCTAGTATGTTTACTTTTAATTTCCGAAAAGTTTGAGGGGATATAGGCGTTACCCCAACTTAAATTTTTTTTTTTTTATTAATTAGAACTACGAATATAATAGAGATGGCTTATATCTCAAAGCAACAAGGAGGGCTTGAAGCCCAAGAGCAAGTGGAGGGAGATATTATCAACAAGATAATAGTTTCTCCCCGATCTTGTCCATGACGGGACTTGAACCCCTAACCTCCCGTTAGAGACGAGAAGGGGATACTACTTGAGCAATAGCTCTTTGTTATGTTTACTTGGTGCAGTTTGCTTTGGTTCGGGATCTGATTCTTAGACAGCTATTTTTCTGTAGTCTCTACATGTGAAATGGGACATTCGTGAAGAAGTTTTAAGCTTGAAATTCCTTGTCAAGTCTGGATGTCTATATATGCACATATACAGTATCTGCATATATGCATACACATACATGTGTATACAGACACACCGGGGCTGAATCCAGTGAGAACTTAAATATTGTGAAAACCTATGAGAATCACTAAGATCCACCACTGGAAAAGTAATACTTTGGTGGATCTTAGTGGTTCTAACAGGTTCTCAAAATATTTATGTTCTCATATGAGTCACTCCCTACGCATACATACATATATACCTGTCTTGGTTGGGCCAGTATCTAACAACATAAGCTTTTGGTTGAAGCTGGTGAATAAGGAGCATGATTTGCATTGTTGCGCCAATATCTTACATTCTTACTACCATATTCATGTATTTCTTCTGGTTCCAAACTAAGAAAAGGAAAAAAAAAAAAAAAAAAAAGTGGGAGAGAGTGGTGTCACTACCTCTACCATAAGCTTGTGTTCCAGTGTTACTATCTCACATCATTAGGATATTTTGTTACTCCTCCCATCTCATTTTTATTGGCCAACGTTCCATTTAGGATGTCTCAAAGATATTGGCAACTTCAAGTTTCAAGGAATATTAAGTTTCCATTGTAACCCTACCTGTCAACTCTATTTACAATGTGAGCCAAGAGTAATTAAGAGTCAAAACTATTTAATAAGGGTATGAATGGGAAACGACTAAAAATGAATGTATTTATTGTCAGGCTTTAATCCACATGTTTTTATCTGGCGGCCAATATAAGTGAGACGGAGGGGTTAATTTATTTCTGGACAAGGCATTTGTCACTGGAAGATTGCAGTATTGAAGAAAGTTTCCCTTTGGCCATGTAAATTTTGTTCCACTAACAACATGATTGCTGTTTTGAGAGTTCTATATCTGCTCAATTTTACCATGCATTATGGTTTTGCTTTGTCTCTTCTTTTCACACTTTCTCTTTTTTGATTTAAACAATCGTTGCTTTTCCTTTTTGGTGCAGGGAGTATCTGCGGTGAAAGCATTTTACGAGTTACTTAGTCAGTCCAATCTAAGTATCCTTCATCCTGAAGAGAACAAACATGTTGCTCCAGTTGAGCTATGTCCCATTTTGAAGACGTTGTATAAAATACTTATACAGAGGTACATTCTAATAGTACTACTGTTTTCAGTTTGGGATATAGGATACATGAGTCCCAATTTGATATTGAAATCAACTTGACCAGTTTTCAGATATATAATGGATATACATCTATTTAAATGTAGACAGTTAACCTATAACAATTTTAAACATAAAAGTACCATGAAATTTATAGTTTTCAGAAACCAATCCAAATCATAGTAGATAGCTAAGTTCAGTTTTGAATGTCAAGTCAAAGTATGACCCTTGTTGGGATTGGGATATATTTTGTTAATGATATTTGTTTTCCACATTCTTATACCTTATTTTGCTCTTAGCTAGTATTCCAAAAGAAGTGGGGTTGTCACGGAAGTCCCTTGTGAAATGATCTCATACGATACTTGTTTTGAATATTCAGGGAGGTCCCCGCACAGGCCATTCTTGAGGCGTTGAGGGATGAAGCCATGAATGACCCTCGAGACCGCATTGAGATTGCGCAAACCCGTGCTTTCTACAGACCTTCACTTTTGGGGCAGTAGCCTAGCTTGTTTCGTACTTTCATGGGAACCACGTACGTAAATTTATGAGAAGGCGCGCCGGTGTCATGTATGCTTGATGTTCTATATGTAGTCTCTCTCTTTTCGTTGTTTACTTTTCAAGTAACCTGTAGATGAAAAGAGTTACTTTAGAACTAGTCTTTATCTTCATCAAATTGTACTGATTTATGCTAGTATTTGGTTCTTGTACCTCTGAGTTTATACACATGTATTCTGACATGCTACTTCTTTAGGGCAAGCAACAATGAGTAAAGGAGAGAGCCTATAATAATTATATTATAATAATAGAATAATTAGAATATTAAATTATTATTAAAATATATTATAAAATAATATATTGTGATAGATAATATAATTATATTTCTAATAAATAATATAATTATATTTCTAATGAATATATAGTTATAAATATCTTTAGTACTCATAATTATAAACAATATAATTATAAATATACTAAATTATAATAAATATAATTACATTTATATTTTAGTAAAATTAAGTTAGAATGGACGTAGTAAATTTTAATGCTAATAATAATAATAAAATAATTTATTAATTTTTTGTTATTTATACTGATAAATAATTTGAAAAAAATGGTAATTTAGACTTTGTACAATATATTCGTTTCATTTCTATGAATGCATTCTCACACCAAACATCAATTATTAGGGAATTAAATGATAATTTTATTCTATTACTTGCAAATCAAATGCAAGAGTTGACAAATCTCAATTCTATTTTAATTCCTTAGGGAATGAATTCGTTTTGACCATTTTATTTTTCGTAAAATTTTCAACGAACCAAACGACACGTAAGGCTTCATAACAAATTGACGTGTTTCGAATTTTGCTTATTGATTTTTGTTTCCTTAATTTCCACAAAACGCCCAAAAGGAGACTTTTTATTTTGGTCGTGAGGGAGCAAAATTTTCTGAGCATAACAGAGGAGTGAGTCGTAGTCAGAAATGAGCTAGCTACATTGCAAGTCCTTAACTTTGACATTTCCTTTGAACTTTCGGATCACTAAAATCGGACCAATTATGCACGTAATCAGGACTCAATTCCATAATCTCCCATTTTCGGACTGCTTTTTGCACTGATCGATCATGTTTGAGAATTCTATTTAAGAAGAAGTGAGGATGGCATCATATTGATCACAAAACACAGAAAACAAAACTCTCATCCAGTGAAATAAAGATGATAAGAGCTCTCTCCTTAGTTTTCCTACTTTATCTTGTTCATGTAAGCGACTCTAGTCGTCCTATCGAGGATGGCATTATTGTCGCTAGTCATGATCCATCGACGACGGGTACCAATTCGCTTGATCAGGATGGCATTGTCGCTATTCATGATCCCTCGATGGGTACCAAGTGGCTTGAACACTACGTCGTCTATATCATCAACAATCTGGTCGATGATCTTCTAGTTCATTGCAGGTCGAAAGATGATAGTTTGGGACAGCAAGTGATCCATTATGCGCACAACTTCGAATTTGGTTTTCGGATGAATTTTGGTGACACCACTCTTTTTAGCTGTGAGTTTCAGAGTCAAGAAAAGAAGGCATCGTTTGTTGTTTTTGATTCTCACATTGGGGGTGATTACTGCGGTAGAGGATCTTCTAATAGATGCTATTGGCTCGTCCAAGCAGATGGTTTCTATCTTAACAGCCGTCCGGAAGCCTTTCCCGGCGGCTGGCATAAAATGGTTGGTTGGTAATCTTATTACGGTCAAACCTCCTCTTTTTTTTTTTTTTTTCTCTCCTAAAATGGTTATGATAATAGTATGAATAATGTGTAATGTTAGATTTTTACGAGTCTATTTCATATTTCCATAATACCATGAATGATTCAATTATTATGGTACTATAACCTTCAAAGATGGAAGAAACAATGGAGACTTGGGAAGACCATCCATCCAGCTCTTCAGCCGCTGCCACCGATGCAACACCACCTACTTGAATAAAATGCCGCTGCCACCACCACAACACCACCAACTAGAATAAAATTAACTAAATTGCAAAAATAGGTTCTTGCAAATTTTACAATTATTCAAGTGTACGTAAGAATTGGTCCAATTATAACTATAATCGGTGCTCGCAAGCTTACGGTATAAATTTGAATGTACCAAGATCATGCATTTACTTCCAAGGCCAAAATATATAAATTATCTAGGACATTTGTTTTCTCAACATGAGATTTTCGTAATAATTTAACTTTAACGAATCATTTTGAGATCAATTTTTAATATTCACTCTTTCGAATATTTTTGCCGTTTGATATACCATATTGTTGTTCCCACATTACAATATACATATTAGTTCGGTTCCACTTCGAAATTAAAGATTAGTGAAACCCACTTTTATAATGATTCACGATAAGTGTTAAGTGTTGTTTGTTTATTTTAATTTTTGAATGCTAAGCCTAAAAAAAAGTTTGAATGTATCTAAAGAATTAAAAAGCAGTATCTGAAAGCTGAAAGCTGAAAACTGAATCAATAAAACTGTTTCGTTATTGAACAAAATGAATTTTTTGAATATTGTTATCCATTTAATTAACCCTCGAAATTTTTTTGTTGTTTATAATTACTAAATAGAAATATAAACATATTCTCATTCTAAATAGAATGTTTATAGTCTAAATAAAAATTGTAATATATTTATTATTTATATTAAATTTATTATTGGTATTTACTTAATTATTTCTAATAGCTACCTAACTATATATAACCTTCGTATTTAATTTTAATCTAATTAATCATTGAGGTTATTATTTGATATATATATATACTATGTTTTAGATACTAAAAATTATTTTTTCTTATGATTATTAAATATATTATCAATCATATTTTAAATGAGCCATGTTGTTACATTTAGTTTATTGAAACATTTCAAATTCTTATTTAACTACAATAAAAATTTATAAGAACAAAGTTATAAAATAAAATTAAAATAAATTTATAAGAATAAAAAATTATTAGAATAAAGTAGTAGAATATATAAAAAAGTTATTGTTAGTTGATACATATAAAACAAAAATATAATCTCATATTATATTTTACCACTCAAAATAATTTAATTTATTTAAAAAATTAACATTTAATTTAAAATATTACTTTAAAAAATCAAATTTTAATTTTAAAATGCAATATTAAATTTATTTGAAAATTTATATTTTAAAAATATTAAATTATTTTATTTGTATTAAATAAAATGTACAAAGAAAAAATTGAAAAAAGAAGAAGAAAGAAAACATAATAAATTAAACATTTATAAAAGGGATAAAATATTCTAAAGGAGTTTTTAGTCTTAAACATTCCGCTTTAGTTTTAAAATTTGTTGAATAAAACGATTTAAAATTTTATATATTATAAAGTCTGGCTCTACCACTGAGTCACCCCTTAGATTCTCTTAATAAGCTCATATAAACACCACCTTACCCCCTCATTTTCCCACCATATTCTTCATACTGTTATATATACACACACAAATTTCATTTCAGAAATCCTCTTCGCATTTCCCAATATTTGGTCGTACTAGGAAATTGAGGCAAATCTAACATATTCAATAAATCTATATAAGATTACCAACAATGTACAGAATTTTCGGTTGTTAAGCCAACAAAGTCATTTTTTAAATGCATTTCCACAGTAAGGCATCAGTTTATTGCCCACAGATTGGCCCCAAATTGAAGGCAAATGAAGATACCAAATAGTATGAACGACCTCGCGAGCACTTTTGTGCACGATATATGGTCAAGGACAACACTTGGCAGGATATTTGGGGAGGATAACTCCATGGCCAGCAAGTGTTCGACTGCTCGACACGCGAGCACAATAGCGCGGAGCCTCTCAGCGATAGAAGGAAGGAGAATATCTCTCCGAGCGCAAGGAGAGCACGAGATTACGGCGATCAGGAGGAAACCTCCTAGAGCGAGCGACCCCGATCTTGATTATGCACGATACACTGCGAGCATATCGAGCACAATCACCCACGCGGTCTTGCACGAGATACTGAGAGCATACCGATCACGAGGACAACCTCGGTCCTGCACGAGACATCGCGAGCAAACCGACCATCTTACGCACCCGCGAGCAGATGCTGCTCGAGATAGCGTGCCCAGCAAGGAGAGTATCTTCCTATCTTATCAGAAAATCACAAGAGATCCAATCCTACTATATAACTCTGAGGCGAGTTACCATATTGAGCAGCATTCAGAATCCTTGCCATCTTATACTTCCTCCAAATAAGGAAACTGCCCACCAATCAAGGAAACCCTAGGAGAAGGACTCCTCAAGCTCCTATAAATATAAGCCCTACCCCGTAGGCACAAGGTACGCAAAAATACGCATTATTCTGCCCCTAAACTCTCCCGTGAATCCTCTTGTTTTCATAACTGAGCTTGAGCCTGATTCTCACGCCGGAGCGGTTTAGCAGGGCCACCCCCCTGCTCGTAACGGTGTCTCTTTGTTCTACAGGTCCTGTTGCCGCCGTGACCGCCGACCGCCGTCGCCTAGCTCGCCGGAAAAAGTGTGCATCATCAGCGAAGGAGATTGAATTTTCTGTCTCAAATAGTGTCTCATCTTCTGTTACATATTTTTTGAAAATGACACATATTTTTAAAAATTAGAGTTTAAAATATCGATCCACCGGAGTACTAATACATAGAGATCTGTTCATTTTTGCCCCAATTTTTTGCTAGTACGTACATCGAACATTGCCCTTTATTTTGAAGAAATCATATTATTAATGGTGTGTTTGGACGATGAGTTTTTTTTTTATTGATTTTGAAAAAAATTGATTTTTGAAAAAGTGATTGATTTTCTTACTGTTCACTCAGACATTTTTGTTCCAAAATTACCCTTGCTTTTCTTGCAATATTCCGATATTGCACCCGATTTGACACATGTCTGCTTGTCATTTCCAATTACCCTATCCAACTACCCCTCTCTTCTCCCTTCGGTCGTCCTTCACGACACCATTGAGGACTTCCAAGTAGGGGTGGAAATCGAACAGAACGGATCGGAAATAGCATTTTCAAAAAATTTCCGAAATTTTTCGGAAATCAAAATTAGTTTTCGATTTTCGTTCCGAAAATTTCGGAATGCAAAAATTGATTCCGATTTTTGAAAATTTCGGAACTATCGGAATTTTCAAATTCCAAAATTTTAAAATTTTCGAAAAGTTTATAAATCCAAAATTTTGGAACTTTCGAAAAATTTCAAATTTCGAATTTTTTTTTCTTTAAACAAGTGATCCTTGTTCACTATGACATGCTACATATTACTCTTTTGCAACGATTCACCTTTACATTCTTCAACAAATTAAATACTTTCAAATCAAGATGATCTTTCAAAATAAATTCTTTAAGAAAAAAGTAGAAAGAAAATACAAAAACAATGGAAATCAAAGTGCACAACAAACTTTGATGTGAATACTATTGTTAGAACATAAATTATAATCCCAATATTATGAAGAAAAAAAATGTTATGAAAAGGAACACTAAAAATTATGATAATTATTTGTGCATTTTGCTTAGTCATATTCGAATTTAATTAAGTTATTTGTCTACAAACCTAAGTTTGTCTAATTTAGGATGAAATTAATTTAAAAATATTTAAAAATTAAAATAAATTGAATTCTTTTTGGAAATGAGTTGGAAAATTTATGAAAATAAATTGGAAAGTTTTGATAATAAATTGCAATTTCTTTGAAAATAAATTGAATTTTTTTGAAAATAAATTGGAATATGTTCGGAAATTATTCGGAAATAAATCGAATTTTTTTTTGGATCGGAAATCGGAAATTCCGATAATTTTAAATTCAATTCCGATTCCGATCAGAAAAATATCGGAAAAATCGGAAATCGAAATTTTGGAAATCGAAAAGAAAATAATCATTCCAAAATCGGAAATTTTCGGATCGGAATCGACGGTAATCGAAAATTCCGTTCCGATTTCCACCCATACTCCCAAGACAAGCCCAGAAACAAGCACCAAATCTTGAATACAATGAAGTAAAATCTGCATTTATTTGCAATTCCCACCTTTCTCTCCCACTCCCTTCCCTTCACCTTCTAAAAATTTCTCCTCCACTCCTATAAAATTATCCCAAAATCATACTTCTCCCTCTCAAATCATTACAATTGGTTGAAGAAAAGTAAATAAAAAATGCATACAATAAATACTTTTTTGGGGAAGAGAAAAGGGACGTGCATATAGTTTTCAAATGAGTTTGTGTTGTAAATTTGCTACAAAGGAGAAACAGATGATTTGGGTTCCAGAAGGTATATATTGGCAAACAAATGGTGACGAAGAGGGGAGGGGGGATGGGTGGGTGGGTGGGTTGGTGGAGAGAGCTTTTTACACCATTTGAAGCAAAATCGAAACCCTGATGCGTGAAATCTAGTGGATTGAAGAGGAGTTGGCGGTGACGAAGCTTAATTATTTGAAGATTTTGCTGGCGGTGTAGAAGGGATTGTGGGTGGTAGCGGTGGCGCCGATCATGGAGACGACCAGGAGCTTTTTACGGATTCGGCGCAGTAGGCCTTGTAAATGAAGCCAAATTCGGTGCAGACGGCCATGAAATTGAAGTCGAGTTCACCGATCATCGAAACGTTGTGCATGGAAGAATTGGGCCTTCTTCCATTTATGTGATTTCTTAAGAGAGTAGTTGGGGATATGTTACTGGAGACTAGAGAGAGAGAGAGAGAGAGAGAGAGAGGTATGATAGTGAGTGTGTGTGTGTGAAAGGGAGAGAGGGGATGAAGTGACGGGAGAGAGATAGGGAGAGAGAAATAAATATAAAATTAAATGTGTATTTTGAATTTTGGGTATATAAACTTTAAGGTGTAAGAGTAGTGGTAAAATAGTAGGTGTGGAAGAAGAAATTGGAGAGAAATCAAATAAAAATTTAGGCAGTGAACACGATATTAAAAATAATGTTTCCAAAATCATATAAATCGGGTCAGAGAACACACCCTAAGTAATCAACACATTAAACCATCAAACACATTTGAATCATCAAAAAGGAAGAAAACTCGATCAACCCCCCACGATATTCGGGCACCAGGACCAGCGTCCTTCACCTTATTGGTTTCTAATTTCACTAAGAATGTGAAGCAGTTGCTGTAACCAAATGCATCTTACGCACGTAATCTCAGGACTCAATTCCACAATCTCTAAATTTTGGACTGCTTTTTGCACTGATCGATCATGTTTGAGAGTTCTATTGAAGACGAAGTGAGGATATCATCATATTCACTAACACAGAAAACAAAATTTTCATTCAGTGAATTAAACATGATAAGAGCTCTCTCCTTAATTAGTTTTCCTACTTTATCTTGTTCATGTAAGCGACTCTAGTCGTCCTATCGATGATGGCATTATTGTCACTAGTCGTGATCCCTCGATGGATTCCAATTGGCTTGAGAATGGCATTGTTGCTAGTGATCTCTCAACGGGTACGTACCAACTGGCTTGAATACTACAAAATCTATATCATCAACGGTATGATGGATGATCTTCTGCTTCATTGCAAGTCATCAGATGATGATTTGGGACCAAAAGTGATCCAATATGCGCACAGCTTCGAGTTTGGTTTTCGGAAGGATCTTTTTAGTTGTCAGTTTCATAGTCAAGAAAAGAAGGCAGAATTTGTTGTTTTCAATGATCACATCGCGGTTGATTGCGGTAGAAGATCTTCTAATAGATGCTATTGGCTAGTCGAAGCAGATGGTTTCTATTTGAACAAGCGTTGGGAGCCCTTTTCTGGCGACTGGCGTAAAATGGTTGGTTGGTAATCTTATCGCGCTCAACCTCCTCCTTTTTTTCCCTCCTAAAACGGTCATGATCAATTGTATGAATAAGAAAAAACAAAGTGCAGTATTCGATTTTTACGACTCTATTACGAATTTCCATGATGGCTTTGATCACTGAAATCTGGTGTGAACAAATTGTAATCTTCTTGGACGCGTGATAGATTCTAAAGTTTGAAACACATTTGAATCATCAAAAAGAAAGAAAACTCGATCAATCCTAGTAACTAATTCATACAAACTAACGAGAGCTATAATTTCTTATGCTACCACAAAGTAAAATTAATTAAAATAAAATCAGCCAACAAACCGGATTCATGCAAACCCCCATGCATGATCAGGCATCATGACCAGCGTCCTTCACCTTATTCTGCAGATATCCGCCGTGCTCCCTCTCAGTCTTCACATGACTGGCAGGGTCGTCCCTCTAAATTAATTAGGAGGTCCTGTGTTAATTTTTAAATTTAGGCCCCTTATGTAAAAAAAAAAAAAGTTATTATTCTTTGATTTCATTATAATTTCTACTTCAACTTTTGATAATTCAAAAGTTATTTTTTCATAAAATTATTTTTAATTTAATATTTTAATGGTATGAATATGTTAAGCTATATGCTTATTATTAATGAAAGATAATGAAGAAAATAAAATGACAGGGAGAGTATAAATAGATGTTAAATTAAAATTGAGACGAGGGAGTATTAATATATATTAAGTTAAAATTAGGACTAACGAATTATTAATATTTATTAAATTAAACGTTTATAATCCACATAAAAAATATATTTTTTTGTTTTAAAATAAATATTTAAGTTGATTTAACAAATGTGTGGATAAAAATGAGAATTAATTTTGGATTCAATTTGTGGTTTAAACTCTTTCTTTTTATTCCAAAAAAAAAATTACTTTGAAACACCTACAAAATATATATTTTTTAAAACAAGAGATTTTTTTTAATATATCGATATCTTTCTTATTTTATATTATAAATTTATTTAAATATATTATAATTAAATAATCACACAAAAAGTAAATTGAGTTTATTAATTTTGAGGCTCCATTATTTTGGGGATCCTGGGCGGTCGACCACTTCGACCATGCTCAGAAACGGCCTTGATGACCGGCTGTATTAACAATCCGGCTCCTCACATAGTCGAACATGGAACGGAATGAAAAATTAATGGCGATGAATAACATGAGTATTTTCGTCAAAATTAGAGAGGAGGAAAAAATATAGTGACGATATTTAGCGACACCTATTATTATTTGCTTTAGCCTAGTAGGCTTGGTAGACCCAACTACCCAAGGTACATCTGAGGGCTCTTTATTTTGAAGAGCCTCAAATCTTGATATGCTTCGAGTTTTCTCATTAACTAATTAAAATAACATATCAATGAATTAAATTTAATTAGTATGTAACTTCTGTTATAAAGCACATGTTGTTATTCCTAAATAGAGTAGGATTCTAATTTAATTTGGTTTCCTTGTATGAGATGGAATCTCCCACTATATAATAGATGAGACTCTCATATTCTAATACGTGAATAAAATCTCTCTTTCTCCCTAAACTCTCTGTCTCTCTTTCATATTGCTCTTTATTTTATTGCTCAGTTGCTCTTCCATTGTTCGTTGGCCAAAGGATTCATAACACGTTATCAGCACGATCGTCTCCAAAAATTATCAAGGCCAACTTGTTTTGGTAGAGGAGTAAACTAAAGTAATCATTCATCGTCAAAATATTTAATTTTAAACATATGAATGAATATTGCATGGTTGTATCTCAATTATTTTGCGATTATATTGCCTAGATCGAAAACGAATTTATTTTCAATACAAAATAACCAAAAATCGTTACTTTTTATAAAATCCATCAGATTTGGTTTGCAAAATAATCCAGATTCGTTAGTTTTCCAACAAAACTGTTAGTTTTCTAACGGATTTTTCGAAAAAGAGACTTATTTTTTGAGAAAACACCTAGATCTGTTGCAAATTGGAGGTTGAGACCAAGAGGGAACTTCACCGTCTCGAAGAGACGAGTCCATAGACACCCTCGCCGGCCAAATCCATCGCCGGAATAGCCATTAATTGCGGCTTG